>KN486517.1:25370-58112 GCA_000787095.1 Periophthalmodon schlosseri
AATCAACTAGGTATTGGATGTCTCAACCACGACGTCTGGAATGCAGGAGGCACCACACTGTATATGCGGGCTCCCCATCAATCAGGCGTGTAGGATGGTGGAGGCAAAACAGGAGCAAGAGGCCTTTCACAGACAGGCTTCAACTTAGAAACATGGAATGTCAGATTGATATACATGGGTCTGGGTAACTTGAGGCGTGCAACTGGTTTAACCTTCTTGAGTTCAAAAGGGGCCAATGAGTTTTGGTGCTAGCTTCTTAGAGTCAACCCGCAGTGAAAGATCCATGGTGGAGAGCCAAACTAAATGACTGCCCTGGTAAGCAGGAGCCTCCAATCGCTGGTGGTTAGCTGAAGCTGTTTAGCACTGTGTTGTGCGAAAGCCTGTCCGAGCCTGTCTCCAGGTTCTGTACCAGCGCTTGATGAAGGCCTGAACAGAAGGACATGAAGCAGTGGCAGAAGTTTTCAGAGTGTTGTGAGAGTACTCGACCCACAGTAGCTGCTGGGACCAGGAGGAAGGGTTCCTCAAGGCCGTACAACGCAACGCTTTCTCCATCAGCTGATTGATTCTCTCGGTTTGGCCATTGGACTGAGGATGATAGTCTGATGACAGGCTAACAGTGACCCCTAGAAGAGAACATAACTCACACCAGAAGATGGAGGTGAACTGTGGACCCCGATCAGAGATGATGCCTGTGGGGAGTCCATGCAGCTGAAAAACATGCTGCAACATAAGCATCGCTGTCTCTTTGTCTATCCAGAGCCTGGAACACAGTGGGGGCATTGGTGAGACCGAACGGCATAACCAGGTACTCATAGAGTCCTATGGGCGTGTTAAAGGTGGTCTTCAACTCGTCTCCTTCACAGATCCAGACAAGATTGTAAGCGTTGCGTAGGTCGAGTTTAGTGAAAACAGCAGCATGCTGCAGAAGTTCAAAAGCTGACAAGTTGAGTGGCAGAGGGTATCAATTCTTGACAGTAATATTGTTTAGCCTCCTGTGGGTGTTTAACAGGGGAAGGCATAGAGGATAGACTCATCAGTATTCCCCTTTCTACTGACCCTGCCCTTTTATTGGACATCTGGAAACAAAATGGCCGGGCTTTCCACAGTAGAAACAGAATACCCTGGTGGCAGCGTTCTCGCTCTTCAGGAGAAAGACTGGTTCTGCCCACCTACATGGGCTCTGAACCTTCATCATGAGGAGCTGAGATGTGGCTGACAAAATCCAATGGGGAACGTAGACAAGGGATAGGTCGTCGTTCAGGAATCCTTAGCCTTTTCTCTTGACGTCGAGTTTGGTTGCCAGCTCTATCAGGTCATCAAGGTTGGAGGGGAGATCATATGAAACCAGCTCATCCTTAATGTAGTCATTCAGACCCAAGAGATAGGCATCAGTTGGAGCTGCAACATTCCTCTGGCTTTGAAGGGCCCGGGTTCAGAATTCAATAGAGTAATCAGCAACAGTGCGGGCCGCCTGTCACACTCCCATTAGACCACCAGCTGCATCAGTCCAGAGGATGTGGCTCCGAACACCTTGTGGAGTTCTCTAGCAAATGCGTCAAAAGAGGCACAGGCAGCTGTCTGGCGCTCCCACTCAGCAGTTCTCCACAGCCGGGCCCTTTCAGTAAGATGATTGATGGCAAATGCCACTTTGGCTCTCTCAGTGGCGAATATATAAGGTTGTAGGGCAAAGAGAATGCAGCAGTTGGTCAAAAATGGAATACATCCTTCAGGGTCTCCCCAATAGCGTTCGGGTGCACCTACTCAAGGTTCTGCAACAGGTCCAGGTGCAATCATCTCAACAGAAGGTTGTGGTGCAGGATTGGTTGGAACAGGAGTGACAGTAGTGACTAGCTGGGCACCAGTGACTGCTAGTTGGTGGATCTGAGCTGTCAAATTAGCAAT
The DNA here is from genome assembly GCA_000787095.1 of Periophthalmodon schlosseri. NCBI lineage: Eukaryota > Metazoa > Chordata > Actinopteri > Gobiiformes > Gobiidae > Periophthalmodon > Periophthalmodon schlosseri. The sequence goes on from KN486517.1 coordinate 27,273, forward strand.
ATTTTCTTCACTAGCTGCAGTTGACTGACAAGCTGTAAAAGCAGCAGGTGCTAGCCTGCAGAGTCCAGATTGTTTTTAGACTAGAGGAATTTTAGACTATGGGGGGCCACCATAGTCTCCTGTATTAACAGGAAACACTGATATGGCATGGTATGCTTTTATTTGTACAGGGGATATAAAAGAAGACTAATTGGCTTATAATGGCAACAATATATAATTTACAATTTATTTAGTTTAACTTTTTTAACTGTTGTTTAACTTTTTTTAATTTAATAAAAAAAATTCTAATTGAATTTCATTCTGGAGTTCGCTTTGTGGCTGAGAGTAACTATTAGGGGATACTAGTCAGATGGGCTATTCTGATGCACAAAGCCGAGCACGGATACAGACAGAGAATACGCTGTGTGCTCGCACGCAGTAAATTACTCTAGAGAACATGCAGGGAACTGTAGCTCTCTGACAGGTTTACAGAGAGTTTGACGAAGTAAAAAAGCAGTAACATTCCTATATGTTGTGTAAAGCTTTTGTTTAATACTCACTACTTAATAACTGCAGAGGCCTTGCAATTGATTAGTGAAGCGTTTTGGTGTTAGAGCAACTTTCACAGTCCGGGCAGAGACTGTGGCCACAGGCTGTTGTAAAAACCAGGGTAGCTTATTTTTATCTTTTTATGTATTGCCTATTTGTTGGGTGTCACAAAAGCCTGTGGTTGACCGTGGATTCCTACTGATGTTTTTAAGACTATTAGGTTAGCTGGGAGAGAGAAGTAGGTGCAGTGGCGATTAACGGTAACTGTTAGAAGAAAGCATTAATCCGCACAGCCGGTCGTTAATTATTGTGCACAATGGGGAAACATGATGTCATATACAGCCTATGTTTGCTCAATGTATCAGCGCTAGACTAACTCACAAAACTCCAGAATCAACTGATAAACATTTAGGCCTACGTTACATCAAATTCATACAATAGTAGGTCTTCAAGAGGGCATAGAGCTGGAAACTGAAATGTTCCATCATTGTTTATATATTTTTATAGACTTTTTTGTGTATATTGTCTGCTTGTTGTTCATGATGAGTCAGGGATGAGTCAGCGAACAGTATTTACGTCTAACTCTTGATTAGTAAACACAATAGTCTAGTGCCTGAAATACAACATAATTATTTCAACCTATAGCTACATCTAACTGAAGTCACAGTCAAACATCTAGTGACATACAATATCATTTTACATATAATGGTAATATCACTAGTCAACATTCTAGTGCCAGTAACGTCAAGTTAATCTAAAAAAAAACAAAAAAAACAAAACAAAACACAAAATAGCCTTTGCAGGTTTCCAGGAGAGAGACAATTTACACCAGGCAACATAGTGTGAGGAATATACGGGACCCTCAAGGGGATGTACTGAGAATACAAAAAAATACTATTTGCAAGGGGACACAAATATAATGTGTCATAATGTCCACACTATACCATACTTATTTTATTTTACAAGATAATATAACTTTATAACCTGTATAATCTGTATAATTGCAATTTTGCTCACATTTGATGTCAGGATGGGCTACTTGACACCCCCACTCAATTTGTAGGCATAGGCCAACTGTAATAAGCTCCATGCTTACCTCTTAGGTGTTGTACCAATGCACCTGGAGACCAAGGTGGGCATCCAGAGCACATCTGTCTGTGCGTAACCAAAGGCAAACATACACCTTTACAGGCTCTGGGCTGTCAGACATGTCGGCGTGGACCTTACCCAGTGTTTGGTGGCACCAATCATAAGATATAAAACTAAAAGGTTTGTCTGTGAGAGCATCTCTGTTTATCCCACGTTGCTGCGTTTGGCAAAAATGCGAGCACGCGTGTGTGCTTGGATACTCTGGAAAAAGCTGGTCCACAAATTGTTCGCTGTGTAGATCTTGAGCTGCAGTTAATTGTCACTGATTCTCTCATGGCATTTTTCCTCATGCCACCAAAGAGCGCGCGAGCCTTCATCCATATGGAGACCCAAGATGAGCCACAGGCTTAGGACACATACACATGTGTGAATTTTTTTCTATTCCAATGAGAAAGCGTGATGTGTGGGGTTTTCGCATACATTGGTCCATTCTCCCCCAGCAATTATTGCTCTGCATTGTCCAACAAAATGGCCTGTCACATGACAGGCTCAAAAGGACCTGAAAACAACCAGTAGCTTTGTGCAGAGTCCAGCGATTGTTGGTCCACAAAGTTATGTCCTTTCTCCTCCTCACCCCAGTCCCGATCTTCCCAGTCCTAACACGCAAACCACACACTAAGCCTAACTTGGCACAACTAACTTGGATCACATGTTAGTGCCTTTGATAGCAACTTCACAACGAGAGGATTTACATAATATACATCCATTGGCTTTAGGAGATCCATCATCAGCTTTTACCACACTCTGGGACACACAGTGATTCCTAAAATAGTCACTCACAGACTGGATTTGTTACTGAGTGGACGGAACTCCTGCCTTTCATTTTAGTGATGAGTGACACACTCAGTGTTGGGAATAAAGCCATTTAAGTATAACGGCATTAGTAACAGCGTTACTTATACCAGTAATGAGTAATCTAACTGATGACTCTCTCCTCTGCTGTAACGCCGTACTCATTCGTCTCATTCAGAGGACCTGCAAAGTTTTTCCCTTATTTTAGGAAGTAAAACAAGACCAATTAGAGGAATTAGAGACAGCAATTGGCTAAAAAGAGAGACTGTAAACGTGACCAATCAGAAGCTGCTTTAGGCGGCCGTAAAGACTGTTCTGGCTTTTCAGTGGTATAACGCTGACAAGTGGGTGAATACTCGCTGTTTTCAACACACGAGGAAGTATGCCTATTCTTGTGGATTTTATAGATTTACAATGTTATTTGGCAACTCTTTTGTGATGGGAGTAGAAACAGACGACTACAATGGGAGTGACGTGCGTTTGGAGTTTACAGGGACACAGCCCTCTGTTTACGCTACTTATCGTAAGTGCAGCTAATTTAATATCTGTTTGGTGATTTTACAAGTGTATAAGTGCTGTCATGTGGCATGCACATGTTTGTTATGTTCTCATATCTGCCTTTGGTAATTGCGCTGTTTGGCCACAGTCTTCTGCTTTAAGGGGACAATTGTTTGCCCTGCGTTGTTTTTACTGTACAGTTGTGAGTCCGTTTTCTGTGTTTTTGAGTTTATAACACTGGTTCTACGTCAGGGGCGTAGCTACGACTTTTTTACAGGGGGGCCAGCATGGGCCAGTTAAGTTTCTGGGGTGGCACTCAAACATGAATAAAACTTAAGTTGCCTGAGCAATAATATTAAATGAACAGCGAATATAAATTTTAAATGTAATTGAAGGCACATTGCACTATCTTTAGCAATATATGTATCTAAATAAATATATAGATAAAGATTAACAATATTAATGTAACAATTAAATGGCTGCACCTCTTACAGTTTATGTGTCAGAGATTCCAGAAAAAAAATAAAAAAATGAAACACGATTACATGGACTAAACATACCAATGTGAAAAAAGTTTGAGCTTATTATATTCACTGTTCAGTAATATAAAGAAAGAAAGAAAGAAAGAAAAATAAATAAAATACATCAATTGTGAGTCAAAATTACGAAAACAAACAAACAAACAAACAAAAAAAAGATAAATAATTATTTCAGAGTGCCAGATAAAGTTTTGTTTAATGGTTTATTTCCTTTCTGATGCAATTCGCTGTTAATCTGATCCGGAGTCAGACCGACCCTCCGTATTCCCAGTGCACTTTATTTCTCTGTTAGAAAGTAAAACTGACCCAGGACCGGTAGTAAACAGCCCTGTGATTGGACACGTGAGGAGCTGTGCACATGTGTTCTGACTGGTCAGCACCGCCTCGTTCTCTGCTCTTCCCAAAACAATTCAAAGTATGTAATGGTGCTTACTTTGAATTGCACATACTGTCGTTATCTCTTATTATTCTCCAAAAAAAATAGTAGAACTTGCTAATGGGACGGAGTTAAAGAGTTGAATATGTCTACCAGTGTTGGGCAAGATTCTTCAAAAAAAGTAATTAATTATAGTTACCCATTTCTTCTTCCCCAAAGTAACTGCATTGCTGTGTGATGAAAACTACTTACTAGATAAAGTAACTATTTAATTACCAAAATGTTATTACCTATTTCAGCCATAGCAAAAGACGAAGTTTAAATCTGTCAACTGGACAAAGTCTGCTGTCCAGTTAACAGATTTAAACTTCGTCGCTTGCTATGGATCAGACCTGGACGACTGAGGGATTACACAGATACCTATTTCAGCCTTATTTATCCTGCAAATCACCAAATGCACCCAGAGCCAGCATTATAAGATATTCTTCACAGAGCTCAAAATCCCCGAAACGGACTCACAACTGTACAGTCATAACAACGCAGAGCTAACTACTGTGCCCTTTACACAGCAGACTGTGGCTGAAGAGCACATTTACCAAACGCTTAGATATCAGAACGATTTTAGATATCAGAACATTACAAACATTTGCACACCACATGACAGTGCTGATGTACTTGTAAAGCCAGAGGTGAACCGCCAAACAGATATTAGATTAGCTGAATTTACGATAAGTAGCATGAACAGAGGGGAGTGTCCACTATTGCCGTGCTGACAGAAAAGTCTTTCCGGCCGCCTAGCACTGCTTCTGATTGGTCAGCTTTACAGTCGATCTCTTTTTTAGCCAATCACTGTCCCTAATCCGTCGTCTCAGTCTTGTTTACTTCCCAAAACGAAAGAAAAACTTTGCAGCTCCTTTGAATGAGTTGAGTGAGCAGAGTCTGATCTGTCACTGGTGCTAAGACTCACAGTAAAATAATGAGCCCTGTTACACTGACAGTAACTATAACAGCGTTACAGCAGAGGAAAGAGTAATTGGTTAGATTATTCGTTACTGGTAAAAAAATAATGCTGTTACTAATGCTGTTATACTTAAATGGCGTTATTCCCAACACTGATGCTTACTGTGGATTGTATTATGTGGAAGAATCACTGTGTCCCGCTAAACAGGGAGAGCTGAGACCAACTCCACGACTTGACGGTGTGAGCCCAGAGTGTGGTGCTGGTCGAGCCTGTTTTATAGGAGCTGTGCCGTGACCCTGTGCTGTTCGTTGTATACACTGCATCCAGACTCCGAGTTCTTCACCCTTTCTTGGTTTAGTAGTCCATTATTTGAGCCGGTTATGCCCTGCAATAGCGTATGATTGAAGCAGACTTTAGCAATCTTAGCAATCTGCGCACTGTAGACCTCTTGCAGCACCCGAAGAGGTCCGTCTGAATGAGGCTAGACAGAGTTAAATGTGACTGACAGGGCAAAGGTGTTCAGAGAGAATGCAAGGTGGAGTGTGGAATAGAGCGCTGTTACGTATGCGTCCCATGGCCAGTGCATAAAAACATAAAGCCTCTGTGTTAGTAATGCTGCAGGATGGTGTGTTTCATTCAGTCACACTCAGCCTGGTTGTGCAGGGGGGCTGGGCTTGTGGCTTCTCTGGCCACCAGCTACCCCACTGCTACGGGTGCATCTGGTGATTTGCAGGACAGATAAATATAGCTTGTTTTTACTTGGAAAAAGCAGCTGAAAGTGTATTTTTAAGGATTTTTTGGGGGGTATTTTAATTGTTACTTTATATGGTAATTTGTCACTTTCATCACCGAGTAACGTGGTTACTAACCCATTTACTTTGGGGAAAAGTAACGGATAACTGTAACTAATTACTTTTTTGAAGGACTTGCCCAACACTGGACACACTGGGCTGCACACACATGTGCACAGTGTGCGAGTGACTCACGTCGCTCTCTGCGTTACATACTCTGCGTTACATACTCTGCGTTACATACTCTGCGTTGCATACTCTGCGTTGCACATTCTGTGTTACAAACTCTGGCATTGCATACTCTGCATTACATATTCTGCGTTGCATACTCTACGTTGCATACTCTACGTTGCACATTCTGTGTTCCATACTCTGGCGTTGCATACCTTGGCGTCTGGTCAGAAAGGTGCCACATGAAAGCTCAAGATGCGCCGCGTGAGTGCTCATCTTTGCCCAGACCTGGTCCACATGGCTTGACAGAAATGAACGAGGAGAGATAAAGAGTTGGCTGGCTGTCAACAGAAACAATTGACACTCTAATAACAGTAAAAATAATAAAGTACACAAAGAAAAGTTGTGTGGGTGCATCTAAAAACTAGGAAAACTAGAAACTAGTTACCGTAGTCTAGGAACTAGTAAGTCTAGTGCCTAAATACTTCTAAAATGAAGGTTTAGTGGTGGAAATGTGTCTAAAATTAAATTTTAAAACAGTTCTGTTGGAGACTTTACCTAAAGTCCCCAACAGAACCCAGTTGTTCCAGAGGAGGGAGGTGTGTAAAACACGTGTAAATAGACAAATTCAACACATGACCAGGACTATACCTTTTGAAACGGAATAGACAGCAAACTGAATAAAAATATATTTACTATGTTATATTACATTATGTTATACAGCATATTGGCTTCTGATGGGATATTTTTGAGAAACTTAGAATGAATCATTTAAATATTACAAATGGTCTTATCATTGAAAAATGATAATATTGATGTTGCATGTGCATAGTACAAAATAATACTTATATCAATAATACATGTTACAGCAACCAATAATACCCAGAATTGACTGGTTATTAAAAAATAAATAATAGAAAATACTGAATGACTCTGAGGAGTCATTCAAGCCAGAAGCACCACTGATGTGTCAGGTGAAGTAGTAGGTCACCAAGTACAACGAGCTGTTTGTTTTTAATAACATGCCTGAACAGTGGGATGTGCAGAAGGGGAACGGAGTGAAAGGAAGATAAATAACTTCAGCATCCTGTCTCTCTTATACCTGGGGCTTTCTGCTGGTCCAACCAATAGTCACCAGACTATAGCTTTTTTACTTTCACCATTCTGCAACTTGTCGTGTTCAGTCACTGTTTTGGTTTTAATATATATGTAAAATGATTATAAATGTTCTTTCAAGGCCACTCCAAATGAACACCTCACTTGGCTTTTTTATTTCAACTCTGCTTTTCTTTTTTATACATTTAACCACTCTGACACAGGGTTGACACTGCTTATTCTTGCAAACGACACAGGAAATGCAAGGCTCCACAAGTCATGACTCAGAATATTTATTCAATATTTAAATTATATATTTAATACATGAATCCAAGCTGCGGAGTTTTGTCTTTTTAGTTAAACGGACGTGCAGATTTTGAAAAGTGAGCTTTCAGTGCTGGCTCTTGATGCATTCCTCTCCAGACTGTGTGGGCAGTGAGGAGAAATGTCACCGATCTCTCATGGCAACAGTGACACACGGCACTGACGCTGGAGATGTTCACAGTGTAATGATCATGAGGCACAAACCCTGTTGTATATCTCCAGTGGTCTCATAATGGTTTAGAACAGGTATAGCATTTGCTCAACAGCTGAGATGACAGGGACATGGGTGGCATCTGCAGGCGCACCAACAGAAAAAAGTGGGTGCAAAAACCCAAACAAACAGAAACACAGAATTGTATCATTATCCACTAAAACTTAACATGGTTTAGCTGATGTTTCGTCCGTGGCATTTGTTAGTGGGTGTGATGTACTTGGTACCAAGTGATCATTTTGTCCTCAATGTTGTTCAGTTGTTTTGACATCTAGACAGTATTTATACAATTATACTTAGAAAAAGTAGCAATTGTATATGACCTATGAAGCTGTGCGCTACATTCTCAAATACAACAAAGTATAATCCACAATCTGCCCCAGCTCTGCCCCAGTATTTTCTTTAAACCACCCCCTATAAGTAGGTGGTCAAAATGTTTTTGTCTGATCGGCCGAAATGTCATTCTTACAACGTAATACATGAGAATGACACATGAAAAAAGATCCCACGATACAAGTCGTGCAATGTTGAGACTTGTGCAGTACATCACTGCCAAACATGGCCAGGAGATAAACATAATACATTTACAAATACCTGTTTTATTTATGAAATAGTGCGTGCGGATGGTTGTGCACCATAGGATTTGTGTTATCTGGGTGCTGTCGAGATGAGCCAGGCTTTAATTGTGCAGACATGAGACTTTGATTAATATTGTTGATGAGCGCTGCCAGCAGGGGTGAAGGCACCAAGAGGAAGAACTGTCAGACAAACACCCAGGTAACATCCTTCATCCCCTCCACCTCCCCAGACACCTCCTCTCTGTACACATGGCCCCTCTGACACTTGATTACTCTATTGTCTGCTTAGAGATCGTTTACACTGCAAGATTTTTTTTTTCTTTTATTTATTTATTTATTTAATTGCAGGGCATTTAGTTAAGCTTCACAAGTCAAAATAATAAATTATGAAATGTGAATCACCATTATATAGCAGGTCTAGATATTGGCTGAGTCACATATAAGATAGGTAAAGGCAATCGAGGCAGTTGCTCTTTTAAAACAGTAAATTTAAAATTGTGCAATGAGACATTGTCTGTTGTTTCGGGTCAGCACTATAAGGCTTTGCCAGAGGGAGAAAGTGGGTATGGCTGTGCCTGGCTATTAATGCCACACAACAAACAAGCCACTGGACCACAGCTTGAGAACTGCTTATTCAGAATATACGAAGTAGGTAATGCCGCATGAGATGAAGTAGGTGAGGTAGGTTACGCTGGCACAGACAGAACACTGGACAAGACCAGAGCAGCAATGAGGAGATAAAGTGAGGTAAAATGAGTGTGAAATAGATGGGCAGGGATCAGGTGGAGTGCAAAAACAAAACAACAGACACGGAGCAAACAGGGGCCAGGGGAGACATAGAGAAGGTAATATGACAAGCAGCACGTTAAAGTCCAGAGACACTTGACATAAAATACTGAGGAAAGTTGCCTGTCTGCAGCTGGAGATATAAGAATGTAACAGAATGTAACATTAAAATATGCTATGTACAAGAAGCATTAGGTTGGCTCTGACTCCACACGCTTTTTTTTTGACACACCACACACATTTATCTGGGCTTGGAACCAGAATCTATTTAGTTGGCACCACAAGAGAAGACAAAAGATTGGATGAGATGAGATTTTTATTTGCACATACAAAAAATACTTCACTGTCAATCAATCAACGTGTATTTATAACACAATTAAAAACTGATAAAACAATACTTTTTTTTTCTTTTTCTGTCTTTTAAGGTTTTGAAAGAATTTAAATGATACTTTTAACCTTTGTATCATTTAATTGTCAGTCTTGACAGTGATAATTAGTTTCAACTGTTAGTTCCCTTTATAAATTTGACTTTGCACACTGCGTAGCATTCTTTTTTTTTTTTTTTTTATCTCACACTCAATTTTAATGTCACCTCACTTTAGATAAATCAAAACTTTTCTTCATAGAAATGTATTCATGGATTTGTTTATGCTAAACACCTAATTAAAAACTCTTTGCATTTTCTACATGCTTAATTATATCCATATTAACAGTTTCATTGCTTTTATTTAGCATTGGCCTTTGGCTTTCTGTGAGCCAACCCTCTATAATAACATTATTAATTGTAATTCCTTTTAATGTGACACAGAAGGCCCCTCTTTAGAAAGTGATTCCGGAGGGACTTTGCTAAGCTGTCCGTGTTTAAGCATGTATAATGATTAATGTGTTTGCCAGTGCGCTGGGCTACATCAATGTGCACATAATAATACAATCTAAGTTTGTGCGTCACAACTATCTCAATCAGTCACTATGTATGTGTGTGTGCACTTTGCTGGTCTTATCATATAATTAAGTGGCATTTAATAGACAGTTCACCACTCCGCCTCTGCAAACAGGAAAAGAGAGGCTATATAATCAGTTAAATTGTCAGTGAATATTAACATAATCTATGCTTGAATTAAAATGGTTTCTTTATTATGTTTCAAATTTCATTAAATGCCAGTGCCTGTTCTGGCGTAATTAAGCAAATATTAGCTCCGATGCAACACCCACAGCTCTGCCACCCAATAAAACATTATTAAAGGGATGATTCCTATTTTGAAGTATGTAAACATAACACGGTAGATGGGAGGAATGGGATCAGATGAAGAGAATTTTGATTAAGAGAGAGAAGATTAAGTTTGACAGACAGATAAAATCAGGGACTTGTGATGAAAAGGAACAAAAGGTCATAAAAACCGAACATCAAGTGGGTCTAAAAATATGATCTAAACCACAAGGGAATGGCTGGCTGTGATTTGGTGAAGAAAAAATGAGGAAGTGCGGCAGGTTTTTGAGGACTGACAGGGGAAAGCGGATGGAGAGATGAGAGGTTGGAGAGCGGTGCAAGAAGATGTGATGAGAAATGTGCATGGCAAAATGGCTGAAGAAAGGGAGGTACCCCAATGCATATGAGATGAAGAGGATTAAGGGATTGCACACATCAAGGAAAGGAAGAAAAAAGGTGTGTGGGGGAAGAAGAATGAGCGATTGAAGATGGGTGGAGGCAGAAAAGGAGAGGAGGATGCGGTGATGGAGGCCTGCTAAACCTAGATAGCACGCTGCAAATGTATAGACTAAGATAGAACAGGTTTAATTCTTCCTATAGCCACCTTTAAGTATGCCCCAGTGGGACCAATTGCACCAACATTATGGGTGGAGATTCACATAGGTTTTGATCACCAGTTTGAGACATATGGATCATGCTTGACTAGCTCACACTGAACGAATGGTATACGCGGACATGGCAGTGACGTCTGTGCCAATTAGAGCAACTCTGAGCAAGTTTTTAGCTCAAAAGATGTAGCTGAGGAGTGCAGCGAGCGAGTGCCTGCTGCCACATTGGGAGATAGACGTAGACAACACGCACATCACACCGACATGAAAAGAGAAGCCTGGTGAGCATCCATCTGGACTGTCCTTGACTTCATTCAAAAGACAGACAATTACAATTAGGCCTCAATAAAAAAAAAATGCAATCTCTGGATCAAAAGCACTGGAAGAATAGGTGATCTGTTACCTCTACTATATCGCCACAGGGGTCATAAGCCAATCTACTCCAGTCCGGTGTGAAAGGTTATGGAGAGATTTTATCCCTGTCACACACAAAAGAAAACAGCCAAGCATCTTTGTTGTGATTGGAAGGAAAAAGGTAAAAGGAAGCAAAATATACTGTATAGCAACCAACTGCCTTCAATAATTGTCAAATGCTGATGCCCAGAGTCAGGATTAAACATGTGGAATCAGCGTTTCAGTTTTATTCACCTAAAACCTGGAACAGTCTTCCTGAAGATGTGAGACAGGCCTCTGCTCTGACAATGTTTAAATCCAGACTCAAAACGGTTCTGTTTAGCTGTGCATATGGCTGAAAGGTTTTTATTCTGCACTTTTCTCCTTTAATGTTAATTTTATGATGATTATTTATGATTATTTATGTTTTGATTCGTTGTATTGTGATTTTAATGTCTTTCTTATTCTGTAAAGCACTTTGAATTACTTTGTGTAAAAATTGTGCTATACAAATAAGCTTGTCTTGCCTTGCAAATAATAAAATAGTTTACAATATAATATGACATTTTCAAAAACAGACAGCATTGCCCACTCATTAAATCTTTTAATGCTACTGACCTTATTCCGCCCCGCCCACTTTTTCCGTAAATGCGACTAATCCGCACTTTCTTTGTGGTGGCACTTTTGGTTAAGTGGGAATCGGTTCCTTTCAGTGGAGAATTTGGGAAAAGTTTCACTGCTAAAATCTGATATAAAGTAGGTTGATTTGTGTCAAATGTTCAATGTTTATGTGTAACAATAAGTCAACTCTGCACCAATTCTTGGGGAAGCTTTAAAATGACTTTGTAGTCCCTATAGAACTTGCGTACTGTAAAGATCGACAGCCCCGTGCAAAATAATACAACCTGAAGAGCCATGGCAGCGCCCACAGCAACTTCCGGAATAAGGTGAAAGAGGTTACACCTGGAAAGACAAACAAATTAAACATCCCAAGGACTGATGCTGTTAGTCGTGTTGCCTTGAATAGATCCATGCAGAAAAAGAGAAGAAGAAAAAACTCTTTTGGGAACAATAGTTATCATTTTGTATTTGGTGGAAAATTATCAAATGAGCTTGCCATGTATTGGATTGGATTGTACATTATACTAAAAATACTATTCTTGTCTCTGAGGAGGCCAGAAAAGAAAAAAAGTGACAACATGTTCACAGAAAGAAAAATTGTGTTTAAAAGGCTGCCAAAGACATCATCCCATCAGAACTAAACGTACTTGTTTTTCTATATCGGCCAGCAGCCTGCCAGATACTTGGACAAGGTTGACTTTTAATATGTGCTCCTCCTCTCATATCCTTGTTTGTTTTAATATGAATAGCTACTTGTGCAGGGAATAATTTCCTAGCTCTATGACAGTGTTATTGGGTTCCGCAATGAGTGGCAGCCGCTATACGTGCCAGAGCGGAGATATATTAATAAAGTGCTGGGAGAAATGGCAAATAAAAGCAAAAGGGATAAAGGTGCATCATATTACAACCTGCTTTTCCAAGACTGCATCCTCCCAACCCCCACTTTTGGAGCCATTTTGCATCTCTCAGATATTAACTCTTTTCATCTTCCTCCTTATGTCCTTATATTTTTGCACTAACAAGCATGTGTTTTCATCTTGTCAGTGTTCTGAAGAAACTACAACCTAACGGGGAGTCCCAGCTTCACAAAGCCTTTATCTGACCTTCTTTCCCCCAATCTTTCCCTGTTTGTTCACCTTTATTACCTCACTCGTGGTAAATGCAATTCTTTCTGTCAGAGGCGCCAACCCATGAAAGGAAAAAAGCCTGTCTTGACACTGATATAAAATTGCATTATATTTTAAGTCATTTTCACAGCCTAAATATATCATTGGCACTCACTCTGATATGTTGGAATCTTGTTTCTGCTCCAGCTGTGCGTGCTGCGGTGAAAATCTGCCGAATGCCACCTCCCAGTGAAAAGCTGAAAAATATATGCAGCATTGCTTTTGTAATGTGACCCATTTGAGTGTTGTCACAGGCTTACCAAGGAAAACTGCGAAATTTGCAAGTCTCTTTAACAAGTTTATAATGTTCTGAGATGATTGTATGGTTAAAAATGAACTTCAAGAAACACAATCACTCACATTAGTGACAGTGTTATTGAATGGTTCTGAGAGTTGGACATTAAAGGGCCTGTACCTGATTTATTTTCCATGTATTTGAGTACAGCTATATTGTATAAGCAGCTCTTAAAATACGTCTACTGTGTACTGCCTGCGTCTAACTATAAAGCGTTTTATTGTCCACTAATCAGGAAGGACATGGTTAGCATGCTAGTTGTTGTTGGCCTTACCATGACGGCAAAACTCTGATCTATTGCAATTATATGGGATTTATTTTTATTATAGTATTATTATGTATTGGGAACAGGTAGAATTTGTTGTTTTCACTTAAAGGCTGTAACATTTTACACACACATCGTTGATCTCTTGATCTTTTGTTATAAGCCACATTGAAAGAAAAGTAGGGCAATTTTTTTCAGCCCCACTGTGAATTTGAGGCATGAGAGAATTGTGCATGTCATCACCAGAAGACAAGCTGAGGTAACGAGACAGAGCCTCATCAAAAAACAGATTAGCACTCACAAATGTTTCAACTTTCTGCTCCAAGCGTGTTAGCCAATCCCTTAACAGCCTCTCACAATATGACTTCTGCTGTTATATGCTAAAACATAACCGAGTTAGAGATAAAAAATGAATTGTTATTGCCATGGAATCCATTGCCTAAACACTGATAATTGCCAATTTAATTGCTAACAAAAGAGGAGATATTGCAAAAAACAACATTAGCTCAGTCATCTGGATTATTTTGAAATCGCCCTGTCACATCAAATTAATAAGATTGAATTTTTTCATATATTAAATCGTACAATCTCACCATTTAGCATCATTTATATGATGATTTGGTTTTTATTAGTGAAAATGAATGAATCTATTATCTTTCTGTTGGGGAGAGGCGCTTCCGTAGATGGCTGTTTTCACACACACACACACACACACACACACAGAAAGCTTGTCAGAGATAGACGAGATACAGAAGATTTATCCCCGCTTCCGGACACTTCTCGGCTCATGATGGCAACTGTGTCTGTAGCCGCAGCAACACCGGGAAGCAATAACGATGATATCCGAGGTTAAAGGTGTCAGATTTTGACAAGCTATGTCATCATTATCAGTTGCTTTCTTTGTGTGCCAGCGGGAAGCATGGGGGACTCAAGGTATTTACTTTACAAATCCGTCTCTATGGATCCAGCCGGCAAATCATGTTTGGAACTTTGTGCGATATAGGCTGTTAGCTTTAGGTTTTAATCTAAGTCTGCCTATAGGGCACAAAGCATCATTCTAGCTGTAAGTTGAACCCTGCAATAGCTAATACAGCCGGTGGAAACAACAGCCTTTGCCATAATGATACAGACCCAAGATAAGTCTCCATGGCACACCTCTTCACCTTTGCAAAGAAATTCATTTAAGAAATAGATTTGAAAAAAAAGAGAGTGAAGAAAGAGTCTATATCCCTTGGAGACTGTGTTAAATCCATCTGCCCTGGTGTATTATTTGCGACCTGATCCTCTCTTTTCAAGTCCACCTCTTAGCATTTTTTAGCATGACCAGGTTGTCAAAGGATCAAAGCGCCAGCGGAGCGAACCGGAGGCTGTTTAACATCTTAACAGGTAGTGAAAGGGTTATCTCGCACGGCATAAGGGCTGTCTGCAGAGGCGCTTTACGTTGCACTGGGAGAATGCTGCTGTCTGAATAGAGATGTTCTTGTAATAATAATAATAATTTGACACGTTTACTGTCCTGATCAATTATGCTACTACATCTAACAGTGCATGGAAAGGTCACGAGGCACTGCTAGTCCCTGAATAAAGTGAGGGTTGGTAGAAGATATCAGGAATAAATATGCAAAACAAGGTCTACTAAGGCGTGAATGACTAGATGTGGAAATAAAGAAATAAAGAACATTAAAAGTGCACTGTGTAAGTTTTCTCGAGGAGCGTCCATCACCTGCTTGTCGCATGAAAATATTATTGCTATTGTCTCCGTGGTGATTGCTAAGTAATTCAGAGAAAAACGGAGAACACACAGTTTCAGACCCGCCGCCTTAAAACTCACATAGTGCACCTTTAAAGATAACGTCCAGTCTGTCAGTCTATAAAACATGTCTTCAACTGAACTTCAACCAAACTTTAAATAAAAAACAATGAATGTATCTTATTAAATGTCGTTAAAAAACAAATACAAAAACTATGCAACATCTTAACATCTTCCCATTTCTTTAGCATCAATCAATCAGCGCTCGCTTCCTGATCTCCTCCCTCCTTTCTCCAGGAGCCTTTTATTTCGCCGCCTTGCCTCTTTGTGTCTTCTTGTCTGTGTCATTCTTTATCTGTTCTTCCAAAAAGAGCCTGATTCCTCCTCCTTTGTTAACGTGACAAATCTTCTCTAATGACTTTGCACTGCTCTAGGCATCTCAAGCCTAAAACTCACTGCCTGTCTTCAGACCCTTCACTCCTGAGCATTATTCCACCCCTTTTTCTATAGCTTTTTTCTGTTGTTTCTTTTTTGAATGAAGTCATCCTCTCCCGAAAAAGAAAAAAATCCACCACCAGCAACACGTCTTTGGTTGACAGACTTTGTGCGTCACAGGCTGCTGTCATGTTGATGTTTTTGTCACAACCACCAAGTACGTGAATACTTGCTATTGTCATGCCTTGCCTTGACACCTGACACTTTGATGTAGAAGTTCTTAATTCTCTTAAGTAGTCATTCCCTTTGAGAGCTCAAGCAGGTGGCCATGCGGTTTTTCTCTGTCAGTTCACTCCTAAGACCTCATTATTTATAAATGGCAAGATATGCATCAGCGCCATAGCAACAGTCATTTCCCAAGGCAAAGCGTTGGATGTAATCTGGAGTTAGTGTTTTAGACATGCTAGGATTGAAAAGCATACATTTTTTGCATCAATACAAGCACAGATACAGGTCTATGCTAACATGTTTTATTAACCTCTGTGTGCAATAAGGAAGTAACAAAGAAAAAAAGAAGAGGAAGGATCTTCTCTTCCTGTCATGGGTGGCAGCGTGTTGCGTTTGATGCCACGATAAGACTCTGGGCGGTTATAATGAGGATGCGTGAGGCACACTCATTAAACTGTGCATGTGTGTGAACAAACTCTAAGTGAAAGGGGAGAGAGGAGGGCTCATTTAAATTCTCCCATTCTCAAAAGGCCAAGTCAGTGAGGAGAATAAAGTTGTGGCCAAGCGCCCTGTCAACGTGCACGCATCAAACAGCTAGTGAGGCTGGTCCAGCACATGAGCTGGATCAGTAAATACTGTCACACTTATGCAAAAGTTGTTTTTATGCGATGCACATGTGGGCCAAGTATTACAATGTATGGGTTTAAATTATTGTCTTCTAAATAACAGACTGTACCCAATGTTTTGTTTCTGCATTGGCAGTGTAGACGTGACATCACTCCTTTCTTTCATTCTTGTAATGGCCAATTTAACACTTCTTCCCTTGTTGCTTTAAAGGTTCACTATGCAACTTTCTGGAGGTGGCATGTCACCTGGATGATTTCATGGAGATAGAAAGCTAAAGACACACATTCGAAACATACTCCAGAAATAGATATGTTTTATGCCAAAGTTTGAAAGATTATAACCAAAGGAATGACATTTCCATGGAAAGTAGGAGGTAGTAGGAGGCCAAATATATAGGCCAAATACTGTAAGAGTCATGTTTGTGGAGATGCGTGCCCGCTCAGACTAATCATGAATGTTTTGGGTTTTGTTTTTTTTTGTTTTTTTTTCAGTGCAGTGAACACAAACAAACAACAAAAAAGCAACAAAAATCATGCTTTTATTTTAGTCTTTTTTTTTTTTTTTTTTGGCTAAAAAGTTACATACTGTGGGTTTAACGCTTTTAGTGTTTTAGCTTCTAGTAAAATGAATGACATTTGACTTACGTCTTGCCTATTATGATGCGTCATAAACACATGCAAGCCACAAAAAAGTGGAAAAGTGGTAGAGAATGGCTCATTGGTTATAGCGTTCACCCACTAACCCAGTGGCTGACAGATCCCCGTTTGGACCTGTCCGTACTGTTGCTCTGTTCTACGGCAGAACAACTCATCCACCTTGCCTATATTTGTAGTCCTAATGTATACATTGTATTTGAGCTCTACCTTAAGCCCCTTAATGATGTGAAAGTCAGATTGACTCTGTATTTGCTAACATCAGTGCCCCTTCTCTCTCTAACAAAATCAAACTTTGAGATCCCCTTAAGCTTTTTGCCCATTAAAATCCAGCCAACGTCATTGATGTCACTTAATTAAATGTATACTGATCTGCGTATCTTGTTTACTTCTTCTAATGGCGTGTTGTTCAAAGCGTCCTGTGTGGCTGCTGTAATGAGCAGGCACAGTCAGGCTCTCCTTGGGGTGACTCCAGCAACCTCACCACTGAACTGTCTCCCTCCTCTCCCTGTGACTTCACAGCACAGTAAACAGGCCCTGAGTTTTTATGTCCAAGGAGAGCAGCAAGCACCTCAGAAAGTGTTTCTGTTTGTGTGAGTAAGCAATGCAGATGTTTCTCTGGCTCTGTGTTTATAGTCCTACAGTATTTTGTAGGTTTTGTTTCATTTGTTGCAGGTTTAGAGAGGAGTCAGAGAATAGAGGGCAAGGGAAAGATTCTAATTGATGCTATTCAACAAATTGAATTGGCTTTGCCAGTGACGAAGTGGAACTGGCAAGGGGTATTGCTCTTCGTTTTGCGATTTTTTTTCCCCAACACAATTATTGCATTTTTGACCCCCTGAACATTGACGACAAGTCTCACATGGGGGTATAAAAACGATCAGCCCCACAAAAAATATATAAAATGGGCATCACGAGAATGTCCGTTGCCCACTAACTCACAGCGCTGCCTAGAAGTGGACCCCTATGGGAGTGGAAACAGGCACATTTTGGCATAAACACCAATAGGACTAGGGAGAAAAAAAAATACTTTGACAGGAATTGTTGAAATTTTGCAGAAAATTCCTTTATGTGCCCCTGATCATAAAACATAATTAGACCCATGCCCTAATTTTACAGTTTTGGCTCCAGGGTCATCCAAACCACACATTCAATTGAATGGCGCTGTACCTCAAATCAAGCAATGGAGAGAAAAAGACCCACTAAACATGAACCAAAACACACAATAACTGCCAGAGTCAACCATCTTAGTTAAAAATATATTCTCATAACAATATTTTATATGGTCCACGAAAATGGTTCTACAGCGCCACCTGTTAAGTGACCTCTAAGATGTGAGACACATGTACTTTGTCGTCATAGCATACATATATCAAACAGGATGTTGCCATATTGGATGGAATTTTATGCCGCTGCTTTGACATACGTCTATATGAAACCTATCTAGTCCTAGGTTTTGGATCCAAATGAGCTCATACTCCACATGCCACAACTAGAGATGTTGATAATCAATAGTTATCTTGTCTTTTCTTGGATATTCTTTGCGTTTTTGTGTGTTTCTTTGATACCTGGTCACTCTGATCAAAAAAGTCAATTACACTATAGCTTTATTATGCAGGGTGCGGGTTCACAGCCATGAACCGCACCAGTATAATGAGAGTTACGTATGTAACTATGGTTCTATGAATCATGGATGCAAAGTGACTGAAAATTGACACAGATATTATTTAGGCCACTCCAGTCAAAAAAGTCAATTACACCATAGGAACCTTGTATTATGCACACGGTTGCTAGTTCAGTGCCCTGGACCACCCCAGTATAAGTAGATTGGCACACTTGACTATGGAAATAGGGTGAAGAGCAGATAGTGGCCTGGGTGGCTGTCAAGAAGGGAGAATGGCATGCCGAGCTAGTCAGCTGTGATTTAGCTGAAGTAATTCTGCTTCCATATTATGAAGAAAACATTTTCCCAATAGATTTGTTTGAGCTGCTTTATGTGTGCTATCAGTATGCTTTTTATTCAACTTTGTTTTTCAGTAGTTAGCTTTGGTAAACTAAAATGCAGCCATGCTGCACACTCCTCTGTCTTATCTGAAGGAGCTCATTTAAACAGAGGGATTGTTCTCACATTGCCATTTTTCTTTTTGTTAAGGTTCCTCATGGATTAACACTTTCAAAACACAGCATGTCCCCAAAACACAATATCAGAATGATTTTAGTAGTGTGGGTGAGCCTTGAGATTGCATCCCAGCAGACATCTCATATTTCAAGTAAAAAAAATCTACTTTGGAGAGTTTTCAAGGTTCAGTGGTCGCTGATATGATGAAAGATAGAGCTGGGGCATGCTGCGGATTCGCCTCAGTTTCAGTTTGTATTTAAACTCAAGTCAAACAGTTACACTTAGAAAAGTGTGATAAGGGGAAATTTTGTTTATTTTTCCACAGTGCAAAGCTCAGCAGGTTATGCCAATACATGTGCCAATGCCTCGTGGGAAGCTTTTTCCGGAGTGTCGTCGCCACACGTTTGTACATCACGCTCGTTTGTGTGAAAAATTAATGAAGCGCAAATAAATTTTTAACACACATTCTCTTCATCTTTCTCCCACCCATGTGCTCTGAGACAATGAGTGAAGGCAGATTGAAAAGCACGTCCTTGTAGCAAAACACACATAAACTAGGCTTTTAAGGTGTAATAAACTATAGCTTCTCCTCACTTATGGCAGTGGTCACACACTATTCACTTGTCTTGTTGATTTTCATTCAAGTCTTCAAGTCAATATTACATTTACTTTGTTTTGTTCAGAAGTGTGAAGATTTGTAAACTTTATTGTGTACACACCAGTACTGTATTTGCACATCATAAGGTCATGTTATATTTCATACATTAAATGTGAAAGTTAAAAGAAAAGAGAGTTAAAAAGAAAAAAAAATACTCAAACACAGAACAATATTTTACTATACTTAAGAATCCAAAAATACAGCTAAACTAATTGTTGGGCAAAACCATTATAACGGGGTTAAAAGCTTGTATACGTTGCATTATATGTCTCCATTATTACTGTATACACTGTGTTAATTAACAATACACTTTATTTTACCTTAAGCCATTTTGCACACTCCTGTTTGGCTGCCTTAGTGACATGAATGGTTGTTCTGCCGTTTGATTTTTTCCCGTCGAGTAGAGTGACCTGGCATTTCGGTGACTTTTCGATGGTGTTACAATGCTGACATATTACTCTCTCATTTTCCCAGAATGCACCTCCACCCCCTCTTCCTTGTGACATAAATCTTTTGTTGTCTGGGTTATTTACTTCACATCTATGGACGAGGATAATGCATAATTTTAATGAACATATGGTTATTATTTGTAACTAAAATATATCCCAGCTTTAGGGATAAAAATACCCAAGTCTCAGAGTACAGCATTATGACAATAAACACTACAAAGTAAAATATTTAATTTCCTTACACCTTAGCATAATTATATATTTTCAGTATTATGTATTTTCTTTCTCACACACCTTAAATCCTTAACACATTTGAAACTGTATTGACAATTCAGATTACATACAAATCAAAAGTAATACAGTATACAATGCATATACGGAATTTGTGGCAGACATCAAACACACTTTTCCTTATCATTCTCATAATTACTCCTAAAAATAAAGTTATCTTCACAAGATGTCTCTGCTTCTGCAAACAGCTCTCGCCAAAATCTGTGTGCCATCCACTGTCATTCTGATTATAGATATTTAGCACAGAAAGAGGCTACATAATTCTCCTTATATCTCCTCCAATTATCTCTGATGATGGTCTATTCACAGCCATTGACCTCCACCTCCTTGAATCTCTGCAATTTAATGTAACCCTGGCTGTGTTTTGTGCACGGTAATTAGAAAGCATTTCAAAGAGAAACTCACACCGCTAGTTCTACAGAGAAAAAAATACTGAAAAAGATAAATAAATCGAAAGGAAGAGAGATGACGCATAACTGCAAATAAATAAATAAAAAGCTTAGACATTAGAAGATAGAATTTAGACTTCTGCAAGCATTCCTTGACTGCCTCAGCAGGGTCAGGGTGAGGTTGTCATGATAAGTGACTGATTATTTCATTGTGGGTTGCTTAGGGCTAATGTCAGTCTCTGGGCCGTTGGCCCAGCTTTGTGGCTGTGTCTGAATGTCTACACTGTTCCCTACATGGGACAATATACTGCTCAACATTTTGTAGAAGTGTCCACAAACTGAAAAATAGTGCACTTAAAATTTGTCACTGTGCATCTTGAAAACTATAGTGGACAGCAATGATTACGGCATGGCTCAGTATAGACCGTAATAATCTATTGTGAGACAGCAGACAGTGACTGGACACAACACACACGATAGTATAACTCTGTTTAAATGCACTTTACATTTTTACATTTAAGTATTCTTCCCAACATTGTGTCGAGTGAGGGGTTAGGGTTGACATTCCTGCATAGTTATGGTTAGGTCTCTATAAAATATGGTGAGATGGTGAGATCTCATATTTTTCATAATTTAACCTGGCCTAGATACCAGGGCTAAAATAGGACCAAACCATGTGAACATCAGGAACAAACTAAGACCAATGTGAATGCACCCTGTAAATACTAAAACTACTACTGTGGGTTTCCTCGGCAGCATTGAAGGATGGGCCAAAGGCAGAGGACACATTTGCTTTAACAAATTATTTAAGCATAAACATTGCGTAACAGCTGTTACTTTTTCAAGTCTATGTGTTGGGCCATCTTCAGATATGGGGCCTATAGGCAATTTCCTGGTTTGCCTTTACCCCATAGCGATGGGTCTGCCTAGATACCAATCACAATTATTACCTCAAATGTAAGGCCAAAATCACATATAATACTTTAAATAGTGTACAGGGTGAATATAAATAAACCAGGGAATACAGTTTTGGCAAAAAACTACACAAGCAAGCTCATTTAGGCTGGAGAATTAAATACCGTGGATTTGAGCATGAGGCTTATAATTTTGGGGGAGTTCTTTGCAGCTATTATTTGTGTCTGCAGAGCTGAGCAGGTCCCATCTCCAATTAGCTGTTTCATCTCGATGTGGAAATGTGGCTTCAGGGAGACGCTTCCCGGCAGCATTACCTCGCCTCCAATAACTTACAGCCGTCACAAATGAGCCCCTGTGTGAGAACGCCCGGCACACTTTCTGTGCTTGTCAGATTGTCCCATTAACAAGCCCTAGCCTTTATTACCACTTAGCTATGTATGCTTGTGTGTCTCACAGATTGGCTTCTTACCTCTGTGTGAAGCTGCCGTTGATCTGCATACCTCAGTGCTGCATCCTTTGAATGTCAACATGTCAGATTACTTTTAAGGAGGATTGACATAAGCATGACTTTGCATTTCCAGTGTTGCTTTGAAGTTTAGAAAATAGTATTTTCACATCACCTAGCACTGTAAGACATGGCACGTGTTTGCCTGGATGATGCATGTATTATTTTCTAGTATTATTTATTTATTTATTGAGGATTACAGACGATGGGAGCTCAAGCCTCTTAGCCCCTCCTAGGCTGCCACAGCTGCCTGCCACTTCTAATGACACTTCAGACTAAGACAGCGTAAGTCCAAAACCAGGTTTATTAGCTAAGAGGATGCTTGAATGAATGTGGTCTCTATGTACAGTCCATGGGCTTGGCATTATAAGAGAGGAGGATGGCTTGGAGACTTGTGGATTTTAAGTGGGAGGGATGTCATAGGAGAACTGTCTGCATTGGCGTCAATACATTCTGACATAACCAATCACTGTACCAGTCAAGTTAATGAAGTATGCTAATGTGCTGTTCTGTCTGCCTATTTCCCCCTTGAGTCAAGCGAGTTTTAAATAATAATGTCATTTAATCACATCTCATTGTTTATCTGACAGTTTTTCCCATGGGTGTCGTTAGAGGCAGGGATGCACAGCGAGTCTATCAGCGTGTTCTTTGCACAAGAAATATATAAATCAAATATTTATATACTAGTTTGTTAACCATGACAAAATCAATTTGTATATGTGTATGTATATTTGAATATTCTGCAGTTTCTGAAGTCTTACTTTTTCTGGTGGTGATCAGTTTATAACAATTCCTGGTGTGTCACATGTATCATTATTTTATTTTTGGAATATTTAAAATTGAGAGAGGTGTGAAAAAGAGGCTATATATGTCAAGAAAGATAATCCATCTCTGAACAGAAATGGGGGTCTAAGATAACCTGAAACAAAGCAAACATAAGGTATTTGCCTGGCAAATCCTGAATGATATCTATTTTTTATTCAGATGGATATCAGTCTGGTCCTCACGCCCTCTGTTGGGCCTCGAGTCCCACTCAAAATCTTTTTTCCTCGTAACCAGCCATATTTGTTTACAGACAGACCATGCATGTCCCTGGTTGGCTAATTCACCTGTCAGTCCACCTCTCAATCATGCCCATCTGCCCCTTTATGGTGCATCACGGTAAACATCATCACAACAAAGCTGCAGGACCATGCTGAGGCTATGGATATGGATATGGGATGGCTATGGATAGCTGCAGCAATAAGGATGAATCCTACATGTATCACAGCAAAACAAAAAACATACAAAAAAAAAAAAAACATACGAAAGCAACAGAAACAAAGTACAGAGCAGTGGGCGTGTATGACACGGAATTGTAAAAAGTTGCCAGAGGAAGACATTCTGTGCAAACACAACACACTACACTTTATTTATAAAAAAGCTCCCCATGTTGTTGTTTATCCCTATGCCTTCCTCATTATAGGTACATTTGGCTCACACTATACGCATCCCTCACTATAGCAGTGAAAGTTCAGGTCAGATTTTTGATTTCTTTACATGAGCAATTAAACAAACCGCACTAAATGTGTTCCTCTGCTTGGCATAACCTGTATGTGAGTGTGGGTGAGGGGTGGAGCAGAGCCAGCGGGGTGTTGCCAGAAGCACGAAGAGCATGTTCCTGGAGGTCTACCCTGGTTTGATCTTCACATATTAGTTTTATTCCCCGCTATGCCGGCCTCATTATTTTAGCCAGTTCAGTGGCACTGTGGCTGATTTTGTTGGCCACCTTCAACTAACATATCTCTTTTTACTCCTACGGTCGGCCGCTCCTTTCTTCTGCCTCGTCTTTCATATACCGCGGCGCGTGTGTGAGAGTTTGTGCTAACCAGCTGTGGCTCTGACCTTAGCTTTCATTTAGACAAGGCTCAGAGCACCTCAGGGGTGGAGGCGTCATCTGCACCACTCTAATAGCGATGTGCTATTGATTAACATTTACCAGGGCGGATCCAACGCCCATCACCTCCCACTGAGAGAGCGGAAATGTCATAAAGATGTAGCATGACATTTGGTCGTTTTTTATTTATTTTTATTTATTTTTTTGCTGACAGATGTATCAATGTGTAATAAATATAGAAGAATAGGATAAATTGTTGCTGTTCTATGCATTAGGCCATTATTTTTAGTGGATGACTATGGACAGATTGACTCATCTGCATCTTGGTTTCTGTGTTCCTGATTTATATATAGGTTTAGATTCAATTTGCCCAGAAATACCAGATTGGTAAATGCTTTGGGGTGACAGTTGGGATAATTGGGATAAATGCAATAAGAAGTCAGTGTGGTCACAGTACCCTATATGTGCAGTCACTGAGGCACAGACCAGTGCAGTGTATCTTTTGCTTTAGTTCTTTTCCCAGATAATGAAGAGGGTTAAAACTCCATATGTTAATTTACAAAATATAATGGATTTGTTAAAATGTTTATTTTTGTCTTATATTTTGCATGTTCATTATTATTTCATGGACACTATCTGACCTGTTATATTTGACAAATATTTATGATAGCTTAATATTGTAAAATCCTGCTCTATCTTTTCTTTTCTCCGTTTGGTTAGACATACCTGTGACCCAAAGAATTTCCAGTTACGGGTAATGTTAAGTGCATTTGACAGGTTTACATTTTTTTCTAATTATTACTTGGTTTGGTGAGATAGCATCTGTGGTAAATATTTCTCACAGTTTTACATAAGTTAAGTGGAAGTTTGTGGAGAAAAAGTTGAGAAGAAAAGTCCGGAGTATCGGATGTTCTAAAATGGAATATGTCATCATCATACAAGGAACACAATCTTATGACAGATTTAACATTGATTTAACAAAATAAAGAGGTTGTCATCTATTTTTTTAGCCTAGTTGTGCAATTGTGCAAAAGGTTTTAGCCCTTGGTTGGCAAGTAACAGTTATGGAATTACCTGTACATCATATCTGCTTTTCGTGTCCAACCAGGAAGTAAAAAAATAAATAAATACGAAATTAAAGAAAAATAAATAGAAAATAATAAGCTGTAATAAGATTTTTAGTACAATTTTAAATATAATCATGTTAACTATATTTCAGTGCAACGGGTAGTCTAACCTGTCTTATGCACTTAACTTCATTATATTTAATCAATTCATCAACGTGTCCGTCTGCCTTCACCCGTTCATGCCTGGTCTCCATAAACCCCCCTCTCCATTCATCACATGTCACTCCATCAGTCCGTCCTTCTGTCCACACATCACTCCAGTCAAATGAATCCCTGGCCTTCTGCCCTGTCAAAGCCAATACAGGAGCTAATGCATGTGACTAATGAGTGCTAATGCTTATCCACTGATTCTACAACTGGCTTCAGATAGCTGTGCCATTCTATTAGCTCGATGTGATTTTACGCATGAGCAGTTACCGCAGCGTGTTACCAAGCTATTCTTCCGCTACTTCCTGTTAGCGGGGTGAAGGGTGCGAGGGGTTTAGCGTGTCTCTTTGCTTGAGTTGCATTACTTCGAGCCCCATTGCTTTGGGCTTGGCTGGATTGGCGCTCTAGATGAAATCGAAAATGCTGCTTTAACTGTACAAAATTGAATTGGAAGTTGAAAATAAACATTTTTTTCTGAAAGTGAGGTGTGCATTTTGTGTCACCAAGGATGAAGGAAAAGAAGGGAAGAAAGGGCAGAGTAATTGAAATTGCAGTGCTACCGTAGCAGTAAGCCTGGCTGTCCATCAGGAGCTGTGGCGCAGCAGGTGGGAGAGTGCCAGTGTGTTTTTTGTGTTAGTTTTGTGAGGTGCAAGAGGGAAAGGCCACATGCGCTGGCGGTTCCAGTGTGAGAGCAGAAGATTGACAGCAAAGGCAAGGGGGGCATGTGATGTTCTTCTAGGCCGTACACATACAGACACACGTTTGAGGCTCTTCATGATTTGGAGCGAGTGCTTATGTGTGACAGGTTGTCCAGGAAATATTGTCTGTGTTAGCTTTATACGCTGTGATAAGGTCGGGCACAGTAACACACCCCGCCCCCTTGTGTAAGAGAGTGACCTGGATCTCTAGTGCAACCTCTGGGGTGGAAAAACACCAAGCCACAGCTGGGTAAGAACGCTGCTGCAGATATAGATTGGAACAAATTTAGTGGGAATCTGACCTGGCCTGATTCTCTCGCCCCGCCAGTCTTTTCAAAGCACAGCACAGATTTATTTTAGCATGAAGTTTAGCCTCAGTCAAAACAGGACTCATCACTTGTCACACATGTATTTCGCATTGAAGCCCAATAGTATGCATTAATCTGGCATTTTGCGAAAACTTTTGGACTAAATGAAAAAAATACGAGTCGAGGTACCGTCTTTTGATCGTGTCTTTATGGAATGTATGGCATATAAAGGACATTGTCATTTGGACTTCTTGATCAGGAAGACGCGTCAGGAAAACCATTCACACTTTGTCTCCGCAGTGGCTCAGGTACAGGACGTTGGGCCACAACAATGTTCAAATCAGGGTCAGGCTGTTTTCCCCGCTTTTCAGCAGACAGTTTTCTAATACATTTTAACATTGAGGCTGACTCTGGTGTGAGCAAAATCTGTCACATCCAGCCACCCCTCTGTGGACATTAAACATAATTCTGTAGCCTGCTCACTTTCTCTATGGAAGCCCTGTGGACAAAGAGCAGTCACTGGCTATAGTCACTCAGCAGTTTTCATCCTTAACTGGGGAAGGAGATTCTGTGCGCATCTGAGCACATAACGCCTCGTTACCGGTTAATTTGCATAATAATATATGCAAAGACGGTTTGAAGTTGTGCACTTTTTAGATGTGCTTTGGCGTTTTGCTCCGTTCATTTCCCCCTTCAATCTCACTTGTGCTGAACACAAGCCTGAGCCTGAGGAGCGTGTGTGTCTGTCCTGCACTGCCGGAGCTGCCGCTGTGCGTAAAGACGCACAGAGAGACAGAGAAAGAGAGGGCTGAGTCACATCCAAAGCAATGAGCTCAAATCTGTCAGTGACTGCTGAAAGTTCGGGGTGGGGCAGATTAAATATCTGAAAGTACTCATCCTGACCCAGAAATAAATTATATTAAGTGGCTTAAGTGATTGTTTCAGACTTATTTTTTCAGTGGGACTATTTTTCTGTGAGTAAGGTTCAGGCCCCCGCCCTCTCCCTGCCTCTCAGTCCGGTTATTATGCAGGTACGGACCATTAATAATCACAAACAACAATATTTTGGGGCAGTTGTTCATTTAATATGCCAATATACACAATAATTAATTACACATTCAGTGCATTCACTCTTGGTTCACGCATCATGTTTGTCTAAAAGTGCACCAGAACATTGATTCCGTGAACAGACTTTCTGATGGGGAGCTGTGTCTTAAGTGAAAATAAACCTAGAAAAGTACAGTCAAGAGACTGCCTCCCTCACCACACCGGCATCTTCAAGCCTCTCAAGGGAGAGAAAAAGTCCAATTGGAATCGTTCAATAGTTCAATGTCTGTCCATTTTGTAAACATATTTGAAACTACCACAGCGGTATCAGGGCCCCTCCCACTCAGTGCACATTCTTGGACTAGTCCATTCTAACGTGAAAGGGGGGAATGCTTTGACAGATAAAATGGATTTGACAATTAGATATTTTGATGGTGTTTTCTTGTTTAAAAGTAAACAAATGTCAGTTTATTGTGATATTTAGAGAATATCAAATGGGTCTGAGGACTCGGCCATTGGTGGCCCTGAAGGACCATTGATTGGGGACCCCTCCAGGCTTGGGGGTTCTGGGGGCTACCTACTCTTCCTAATGGTAGTACTGCCTCTGGCTGTGATTAAACTGAAATCTGTTGATTTAACTTGTTGACACACATCTCTAAAGAATGGAGCCAAATTCTATATTCAATTTTCTACAATTCAATGTTTGTGTAGCTTTGTTTATGAAACTGTTTCTGTGTCATTAAGTCTATTAAATCATATGCACGTCTCATTAAATACCGCTGTCACTTTGAAGAAAAATGATAACTGTATTGTTCTGTATGGACTTGAATGTAAATATATAGAATATATATTCGAGGGAAAATATTTCCCAGTTATTTATTCATATCCCAGCAACTTTGTGATTACACTCTTCACAAAAATAGATATTGGCAGAGCTGATACTGAGACAGACTGACAACCTATGAAAAATTAATTCACCAATTCATTTAACATGGCTGCTCGTCAGGAGAGAAAACCTATAGAAAAGAACATGCACGACTCCAATCAGAGATCATCGCCACATAATAGCACCACTACATACCAGGATTTTTATGTCTTGGTGGCACACAAATGTGATATTACCCACATCACTTGTTTGATAAAGCAAGCCCTAATCGCCTAAGTGCTCTTGAGAAAATCAATCTTGACATGTCTGAATGCAGATCTGTATTTACTTAGGTGTTGGAGTGTGTAGATAGTCTCTTAATGTGAGCCTCCTGATCTACTGTTTGAACAAACCTGAACTGTCATCTCTGTCAGCCAAGATAAGACAAGAACGGGAACATCAAGCTCCGCACTGATGGACTGACATCTTAAAGAGAGCCACAGAAGAACAGTGTGTCTTATGTAATGTGAAAGGTGGGAGGACAGGAGAGTGGCTAATGCACCTTTGGGAGCCACACTGCTTCGTAGTACATGCAAAAGGCACAAAAACTGGTATAGGCTATACTGATATTGAATTTTTAGGGAGAAATTGATCTGCAACATTTGGATTCTATTGGATTCTTCACATCCAACACGTTCATCAGAATCGTTTTCCCACATATCAGGGATTAGCTTGAGAGGCTGAGTGGCTAGTACTCTCACCTCACAGCAAAACAGCAGTTCAAGGTTAAACTCCCGTGGTGCCCAGGTCTTTCTGTGCGAAGTTTGTCAGTTTCTCTCTGACCATGTCTGGGTGGATTTCCTACGGGAACTCTAGTTTCCCTCACCAATCCAAAACATAGGTTGGAGTGCCTGTAGGAAGGATATGGGCACTTCTGACCAAGACTAGCTCAAGATCTGGAGGTCCCTGTTTGGCGCTCACTTCTCCTGACAAGTTGGCTCAATGCATTAAAGGATGGGTCTAATGCAGTTCAGATTACATTATGGAGATTGATTTAATTTGATTTATTAAAATGTGAAACATGCTCCACATTCCAATCAAGACTTCTTTTACTGTTTGCAACTAATTTCAAGATAATGCCAAAAAAGGTACTTCTTGTCTTGTTCCTCAGTGTAGTCAGTTGCTGGGCACTGCAGACTAATTGCCAGCTCATGGCAGCTCTCCACTTGATTCGTCTCGGTAATAATGGTAATTTCAGCTCGTCATCTTTATTCAGGTAACAGTGGGCCCTCTACATCGCTGACTCCAGGGCTTTGTGACTTTCTTTTATTTTACTGGAAGAAAAAGAAAAAACTTCGCTACCTACCAAATTACAATTGCAGTCTGTAGATTCCATTTCTATTTATCAAACAAATGATGGAAAATGGTTGCTTCACCATGACGACTGCAAGAGCCCTGGTGCATGCTGGGTCGAGGATAAACTAATCACATTGGCTGACTGATTTTGATGAGGTGCGTGTACATGTGTAGGTGAGAGACTATAGGTGCACTTGGGTGTGTGCCTCTCTCCTTCTTGGACAAATGTGTGCACGATTTCCTTCCTTCTAATTGACAGGAAGCTGTTGGTGCTGCAGACAGTTTTGATGCGGATGTCTAACACTAGATTAGACACTCTTTTCAGCAACTGTCACTCCCCCATTGTCATCACCCCCTGCCTCTCCTACTCCCAATAACGTCTTTCTTTTAGCTTCCTATCCCTTTTACCTGTTTCAGCTAATGAGTAATGTTTAGAAGAAATGTATTTCTCTATTCATCCTCCTTTGTTGCCTGTTTTTGGAGTGATCCGACATACTCTTGCGCCTTTGGCTCGTCTGCCATTGGTATTCTCCAGTTTAATGATCCACTCTGGGACTGTGACTTCTAAAAGTGGTAGGAAACATTAGCGGCGCTGCAGGGCTCCTGGGTCTGTTGCTGTCTGATTGCACCTATAAGCTCAAGTGTGTCATCTGAAACTTAGCAGTATTGGGAAAGGAGCATTGACTGCTATATAAGTGAATTGAAATAACAACCACTGTAGGAAGATGCTTGACAAAAGAGATTCTAATTGGAAAGTTAATAATGAAAAAAAGGCTGGATCAAAAGGTGTAGAAATAATTTTAAAAGAACATCAGATGGATGTTGACTGTTTCTCAGAATCTTGATTCCCAGACCAAATTATGTTTTTAGAGGGTAAGCAGCTTTACTTAGTGGCGAGTACATTTTTGTCCTTGTCACAACATGGGTAGCTGAGCAAACGTGATTCTTTTCAGTTGACTTAAAAGTTCTGAAAGTTCTATATCAACATAACTTATTTGGCCGAGACTGAAACTGTGCTTTTCCAAGAGCGCCTTGGCCCTGCC
>KN486518.1:0-11861 GCA_000787095.1 Periophthalmodon schlosseri
TTTTTGTCTGTTTTTACTTTTATTTTTATTTTTTTTTCTCTCTTACAAATTCTCATCTTTCATAAAACAGCATGTCAAACATGTCAAAAGAAAGGAAGGAGATAAAGTAAAACATAACTACCTGCCAAGCCATCAAATAGTTTGTCTTGCACAGTGATGATGGACCCCATTCCATAAGTTTACACAGCTTCTTAGGGTGTCCGTGTTTTCCACAATGTTATTTTTATTTACTGACATACATATATAAACAGAAATGTATGAGTACAATATACACAGATGTAGTATGGAAGAAGCTTAAGTGTGTAAATGTGCATGTGCATATACTACATGTGTGTGTATGTATGTGCCTTATATTTAACGTTGACCATTGTGAAAAATACTGAAAAAACTAAAAACTGATTAAAACTGAATTGAATTGACTTATTTTGACCTCAAGAGCTGCTCATACAATATATGCTCAAGCACATGGGAAATTAACCCTTTTGTAATGTAGCGATGTTTTTGTCCAGTTTAGCCTTGTTTGGGTCTTGTTCTGCCGCCCTACATAAAGCTCTTTTATATATAAATAAAGCCTTGTAGAATATAAATGGTTTTAAATGAAATTATTATGTGTGCATTCATTAGCACAGGCCGCATTCAAAAGTGTACACGCCATAACAGCCACTGGCTTTAATAATTCACATTTACATTTTCCACTTAATACAGATCCTTTCCATTGGTGAGAGGTCTCTGCAGTGCTTTTTGTCCCAGCGCCGCGGCTCCGCTGAATGGATAGTTTTATTATCATGTCCCTGAATAAATCAGCCGGGTTGGAAGTAGTTTTGTGTAATGTGCACTAGTCATCATCATGAAGAAGAATTATCAAAACAAAATGACTCTGTGCTCTCTATCCCTTTGTGTCCTCTCTAAACTACAGGCCTATCAGTGTGTTCAAGATTTGTGTGAAGTTTCTAAAGAAGATTGTATAACCGTGTTAGAGGAAATAGACCCCATGGAGACAGATGTAAAACAATTCATCTAGGAATAAAATGTAATTGTTGTTTTGTTTCAGAAAGAATGCTGTAATATGGTAGGCTCACAAATGGCATCCCTAAATCTCTGTTTGTTAGGTTGTTTTCACACTAGTGCAGTGGCTCCTTGAGTGGTGCATGTGTCAACTCAACAGCAGCAATCTGACTGTGCCTTTTAAACAGGTGGTTTAAAAGCGCTCTTGGAAAAAATAAATAAATAAAAAAATAATAATTGGAACCTCACTGAATTAATTTTTTTCTCTTCTCTTTAAATGCACCGCCCTTTCCCTCTTATTTCTTTAGTTTTTTTGTTAGTTTTTTTGTTTTATTACTTACCTATTCACACACACTTACGCACTTACACTCCCATATAAGAAGATAAGAAGAACAGATGTCATTCTTACTGCTTGGTCACCCCCTTCAAACCTGGATCTGTGCACTCCCTCTTCCCTCATGTCAAAATGTCTAATGTCTTTTATTGTTTGCATTGTCTCTAATATCACAAAAAAAGGGACATTTTTGAGCGCCTCCACTCTGGACACTCTGGAGCGGGGCGGGTGTGACTTTGACCACGGACTGCGCGGTGAACGTCAGAGTGCTTGGAATTGGATCATAAAGTGCTTGGAACACACGTATTTCAAGAATGGCCGCTGCAGACCTGGGCATTTGCAGTTTGGATCAACTTAATATCAGCGATACGTCTTCTCCTCCTGCCTCTGTCTGCGCAGGTGAGCCTGTGTCTGTCTGCGCAGGTGAGCCCGCGTCTGTCTGCGCAGGTGACTGTGTGTCGTCCAAAAACGTATTCTCCTCCACCATTAGTGCATATAGTCCTCACTGTGTATTTAGCCACAGCCGAAAGAAAAAAAACCCACTACATACTACATATAACACCGGGAAAATTATAGCCCTCAGGCGTATTCACTGGGCTCTGTCTGTTTTAAGCCCGTTGCCATGGAAATAAGTTCGCCGGTCAGCTGCTGCCTCTCGCATGGCTCATGGTGCGGTGTTTGGGGTGAATGATGAGTGTTGCATGTGAAAAGTGAAGTAAACAGAACTAAATGATGCGCACACTGGGGTCAGTCCACAGTGTGAAAACTGCCTCAGTCAATGTGCGGTTTATTTCAGTTTACAGATTAATAAAATGTTCTGCAGATAGATGCTTCCCCGTAAAGAAGACATATTCCGCTTGAGCCTGGTATTTAGTTGTAATCTATGACACCCATGGATCATTATGTTATAATTTGCACATTTTAAATCACAATATTCATTTAAAACAACTTTTCGAGAGGGTAAATGAGAAGGGGGAAGTACAGGGAACTACTATAACATGGTGAAAAGCTCTGAAAAGTCAATTTTGCATAATAGGTCTGCTTTAACTATGATCTTATAACCAGGCCCTTACCATAACCATTACTATACAATCCAACGAATGTGAGAACATAGAGCTGACCCCTTTTGAACAAGGACTATGCCAAATAAATAAATGTGATTACACAAAACTGCTAACGAAAGTACAAGAAAGCAAGATGTAGTAGTTGAAGCAGTAGTTTCATTTGCGGAATACGCGCCAGTGTTGCCAGATGTACGATAATTATCATATTTTTACGATCATTTTGACCTCGTTATGATCAATAATTCCAAAAATGGCCAAATGTACGATCATTTCAGAGCGCTAGAGAAAGTCTTGTTTAATGATTCATTTCCATTCTGCTGCTTTGCTGTTGGTCTGATCTGGGGTTAGAATGACCCTCCGCATTCACAGTACACGCAATTTCTCCTGTTAGACTGAAAAACGGACCCAGGATCAGTAGAAAATGGCCCTGTGAGCACATATGTGAGGAACTGTGCATGTGCATGTGCTTTTTGCGCTTCTCAAAACAGTTGAACAAGCGTCACAATCTTTTCTATAATTAAGTTGTCTATAAACCTACTCAGGTATCTGGAAGGGAAAGTAGCAGTTAGCAAAGCAGTTTCTGGGTGCCACACTGGACAGAGGAACAACTCAGCAACTCCAGAACAAAACAGAGAAAGATGAATAACACAGTAAGTGCCACGGTTTGATGTTAGCGGTTAAGTCTGAAGTGTAAGTCAACCGTGTGCCCTTCATGTGATGTTTAATGCTGACACATAATGTTGTTCATATAGCCCTAAGCTAGAGCGGGTTGCGAGCTCTCCCTGAGCGTACAGGTGGTGGGCTGCGTGTGCCGTGGTGTTGAACAGTCTGAGCAGTAGCTTGTGATCAACTCTCACCTTGTCAAACAGACAAAAATAATACTTCGAAAGTGTGTGAAACTCTATTTTTATTGTGTTTTTTAGACATTGCAAACATATTTTTGCTCGCTATTGTCTGTATTTTGGTATTGTATGATGGTTTTGGCCAAAAAATATTATAATAGTTAGTTATTAACAGTTTTCTGGCAACACTGATACACACTGATTGTGTTGTGGTCTGAAGGCGGAGACGTCAAAAACAAAAGTGAAACTTGTTTGTTTCTGGTGAATATTACATTTTCAACACAATAAAAGGTAACATGATGATCTAAATATGTCATTTGTTAGCAGTTAATACCCCAGAGAAGTAAAACAATAATAATTATAGCATTAATAGTTAAAGCTCTGTCACGGAACCTCTCATTACTTCATTGTACTGTCTTCCTTACTTCTTTTCACCATAAAGAATCGCAAATACTTTTCGCATTGTGTTGATTTATTGTTGAAGTATGGCAATATATTCCACCATCTGAAATCCATCCCAAAGACAACACTGTTTTTCGATTGCAGATGCCAGTTTAATTAAATCCTTTTCTTTTTGCAAGCGGAGTGTGACTCGGCAAATAGAGCCGGTCTACACAATTTATTCAGAACAATTACAGAACAAAGACAATTCCAGCATCTTTCCCGGCTTTGGGGGAAATAATGCGCCATTTTGAATCACATCATCGCAGCAGGGAACCGAGCGCTCCATTCAGAAAGACATAAGCTACAGATGTGAGCATTTATCTCACTGTTCATAGCGTTTGCACAAAAGTATAAACTAAATGCGATGTACTGTATAGACTATTTCAAATGCCTTATGGTAGATTTCTTTAAACAACAACCACAAGATAAGGGAAAAAAAAACATTTGTATTGCAAGATGCCACTGGAATGTCTGAGTAAAAAGAGCACTGATGTATGTCTTGACAAAAGCAATGATGTGGTTGCCTGGTGCAAGCGGCTGTAAGAAGAAATAAGTTAAGTAATACTATTAATAAATAAAAAAAACAAGTTCTTGATACGTTATTGATCAAATAGGTAAACTCCGCGCACACTTTTGCCTCTAAATGCTACTAAACCTCACTTCTGTTGTGGTGGCACTTCCCAATCATTTCAATGGCGAATTTGATAAAAGTTTTGCCGCTAAAATCTGATATAAAGTAGGTTGATTTGTGTAAAAGGTTCTATGGTCTTGTGTACTAAGAAGTCAACACTGCACCGATTCTCTGGGAGGCTTTAAAACAGCTCTGTAGTCCGCATAGAACTTATTTGCTGTCAAGATCGGCAGCTCCATGCAAAATAATACAAACCGAACGAACCGGCTGCACCCATGGAAACTTCCGGAATAAGGTGAATAGAGCTGCTAAACTGGGTATTACCTGGAAGACTAAAGAAGAAAGTGAGGGGGGGATACACACTTCAAACTCCGCCCCTGCTGGTTTTTGTAATCAGAAACACCTGGCAGTCATGTGTGATGTCATGTAATACTTGAAACTGCCACTGAAGGCAGCACACGCTGTTTTGACCTGAACCCAGTTTGCCCTAAAATTACCCAAAAAAATCTCTATGGATGATTTTAAAAGACCATATACACAGTTTAGCAGCTACAAAAGTGGATTTAGTGTTTAGTTCTTCTTTAAAGCTCATCTGTGCATCTGTCATTGTGTCCTTGGGCAAGGACCTCACCCACTCACCTAGTGATAGTGATTTATTTTGTGGTTACAGTAGTAGCCAACCACCTTTATTAAGGTGACATGAACAATGCATCAAAGAGTAAAGCACAATCTCGAAGAATGCTGCATAGGAATAATTATTTTCATCAAATTTAGGTAAAAAAAAACAACCAAACAAACAAAAAAAACCCAGATCTCTAATTTGCTGATTTGGCCTTTGTTTGACACTGTACCTACACTGTATATTTTTCATATTTATCTGAGCTTGGCACTGTCACAAACCACCACTGTATTTCTAATCCTTAATCCAATCCTAAACCTTTTATGAATTTCTTTTTATGAATTTCCTAAATAAACAAAGGTATTATTAAAATATTAGAGGTTCTTTATGAGGTTAAAAACAATATAATTCCAAAAAAGTATACACATTTTTTAAACTAAGAGCTGTTTTTTTTTATAATGTAAGAGGTTTATATAAATTTGCATAAATGTTAAATCAAGATGTGTTTCAGTTATTGCTGTAAATTTATGGAAAGAACTAAATGACAAACTGAAATCTTGTACTTCTTTCTTAAGTTTTAAAAAAATGTCTCAAACTAAAATGATCAGTGAATATCAAAATGGAGTGCCGCACTTTTTTCTATGCTGTTTGTGTTTTGCTGTTTGTGAGTTTGTTATAGTAAAGCCGTTTCAGTATCCTGTGAAAGAGTTTAATAGGATTCCTTTTGTGTTGTGTAAATCATGTAAATCATTGAAAAATATGAACCAAAAATAAAAATCAATCACTCTAATTCATGCATAGAGTAGATGAAATAGTGATGGATTTTTATTTGTGGCTCACATGCCCCGCCCCCACACTGAAAAGCTGTCACTCAAACACCTCCAGGCTCCGCCCTCTGGCCTGAACCATGCAGCTCAACAGTGACGGCCCACCCCCCAGTTCTGGAACTAAATTTCCCATTCATTTTTCTCATAGAATTTCCCCCAAAAAATTAATATTAAAAGTTCGAAAGCTTGCTCGGGGATAATCAGCTAAGTGGTAACAAATGACCACAGGAGCTATAATTTAATTTAAAAACTTTCTGAAACTTTATAAACAGGCAAGTTATTAAAACGTTTCGCAGAATTTTGCATCTTAAATGGCCGCTTTGGACTTAAAACAACCGCGTTATGGATCCTAGTTAGCACGTAGCTGGTTAGCTAGGTTATGAATGGAAATTTACTTCCAGAACCTGAGCACTGTTGAGCTCCATGACAGGCAGATTAGAGGGGAGGTTTAAATTGGGTTCAGTTAATCTTATTTGCATTTAGTTATGTAATTTGTTAACTTGCAACATTTTGATAATTTAATTTG
This sequence comes from Periophthalmodon schlosseri, assembly GCA_000787095.1. Taxonomy (NCBI): domain Eukaryota; kingdom Metazoa; phylum Chordata; class Actinopteri; order Gobiiformes; family Gobiidae; genus Periophthalmodon; species Periophthalmodon schlosseri. Next base: position 6,293 of record KN486518.1, read on the forward strand.
AAATATAATTAGCTTCTGATTGTTAAATCTAATTCCAACAAGTCTATTTATGTATTTACTGCCCACTGTTACATATTAGTCTTTATCGCCCATTTTCGTTACAGCTCATCACTTTAAATGTTCCCCTGTGTGTCCGTTGTGAGGTCTACTGATGGGACTTTCGGCTCCTTTGCGGGATCCGAATCTTTTGGATCCGTTCTCTTCAAAGAGCCGTTCAAAAGGCTGGCTCTTTTACTATTTATTTATATGACAGAAGCCAATGTGAGAACTCATTTTAACTACGAACTAATCACAGAAAGAAATGACCAACTCCCAGATCTGTTTAAAATGGTTCAAACTGAGAGTGGAAGTGTGTTGAAAATCAAAATAAAATAACTCGTGTTGCCTGCTCTGATTCTTGTGTTGGTTCAGTGTTAACAAGTTGAAAAATACATACCAATTGGAAAGAAAAAGTTTCTGTTCTTTTAAAAAATACTATTCGGTTCCAACCATTCACGTTAAGAAATCGTTCAAAAGAGCCGACTTGTTCAAAGGAGCCGACTCGTTCACGAACGTCACGTCACTAGTTAGGTCAGTTCTATCTAACATATGTTAAGTTGAGAGTAGATTTTGTTCCTTCAGTTGATGTTTTGTTATTTTGACCTCTTATACGGGCCCAAGTTATTGCTAATTTTTAACAATTTTTGGCTAAATAAAAGCCTTAAACTTTTGAATTTTGCTGTGCGTTCTGTGCCTGACCTTCTGTTCCTTACATATGGTGGTAGTGGTAAATATATACAGAGATAATAGTGAGATAATCCAGACATCAACCGAAGCATTGCTATGGCAAAATCCACACAATTTGATATACTGTAATAATTTGTCTTCATGTTCTTAAGCAGTCTTATCATTGCAGAGGTTAAACACACACGCACCACAGCTGCTTACCATGTTCACATTGATTGGATGTTATTTCCATGCAAATTCCCCGATGGCTCAACGGAAAAAATGGGAAAAAGTGTCTAAGGAAAAGGACGGGGTGAAGGTAACCACACATCGTACGCTTCACTGCACACAGCTCCTGCCTGGAGACTTCACTGTTTTACATTCAAGGCCATCGTGAGCCCATTCAAACCTAGAGACACTACATATTAGCCCAATGAAGTGAACAAGTGCAAGTTAAACGCCTCTGCCCTATCTTTGCGCATGGGGGAAAAGAGGTGCGAATCTGCTGCTATCGATTGGCAATGTGGCTGCCTCCCGAACGGCTGCAATAAGTGATGCAATAAGTGCCAAAGATTATCTGAGCGATGGCGCGCTCGGAGATGCTGACCCAGTTGTTCCAGCCGGGTGGTGCTAAGTGTTTAGTGACTGATACAAGTTGAACTCTTCACCCGATTACCTTTGGAAAGAACCGGCTGGCTGATTTGTATGGTGGTGCAATTCAAGTGAGAAGATGAACAGTGAAAATAGACTTGGCAGTGCTGGTGCTAGACTGATCTGTAGATTCTTAACGATGTGGCTTCAGAATAAACCAGAGAGAACCATGCAGTCATGTTTGTTTGATTAGAGCTGCAACAGTTAATTGGAAAAATAATGACTAATTGACTTTAAAAAAAACAAAACAACATTGTTTATTTTAATCATCAATTTAATTATCTGGACTACACAGACTAAAACACATGCTATAAGACATTTTATAACAAAGAAGTGAATAAAGAGAAATAAAAAACAATTAAAAGAATAAGCAGTTTGACATTTTCATCAGTAAAATGAGTCATGTGTGAGACTGGTAGAGAACATGTAGAGTTGGTGGATGGTGTTTTTATGCATTAGGTGTCACACATTACAGCTGCCTGGTGCAGACATAACAGCAGTAGTGTTGGTGGTGCATGGATGTGTGCACCCTCTCCTGTTTCACCCGGATTCCTCTTGCTGCAGCGTTCCTTTTAGGAGCCAGTCCTGCATATTACAAGACCAGGACCAAGTCCTTAACATCTGTGAAGAGTGCATCCAGCTCTTCTTCAGAGCATGTGCTGTATCGACCACCAGCTCATCCACATGTCTGTAAATCTTTCTCTCTGAGGCGTCCATTAGCCCAGCGATGTAGGCCACTGTCAGATATTGGTTTTAAAATTCGGTAAAGATTCTGGGGATATCACACATTTTGGTCAACTTGTTTCACCATGGAAATAAACTGTGGCAAGCTGCTTTTCTAATCTCTGATCTAAAAAGTTAAAATGAGCATCTACAATATCCTGTGGAATGGACTAAAAGGACCATTTCCTGGGAGCAGATAAATTGCAGGTAGTTCAGATCTGTGGCTTTGTGATGTAATATGTGTATATGCTCTCTCCATCAAAGCACAATTAGAAATACTATAACTGACAAATTAAGTTATTCATGTATATACAGACAGTCAGTGAGCAGGGATGCAAAAATAAATCAATAATGGAATCAATTTAAAATAGCAGTAAGTAAATTCATGAGAGATATTTTATTTTTCTCTGTATTATACAACACCTCTAGCACTGATGCTTCTGCAGGTTAAGTGTTTTATTAACAGTGCATAATTGTAATCATAATTGAACAGCAGTAGCTGCTGTAGTCTGCTCACTTTGACACTTCAACCGATCTCGCCCTGTTAAAATGATCTATTTGAGGTGCTTTCATTGGTTTTCCTTCATCAACACATAGAGAGAAATCAAGCACTCTCCACCTCCTCAAGGAAGATGCAGCAGTGGAAGCTTTTATGCTCCTCCCAGAGACAAAGGATGAATATGTTATACACTCATGTCTAAGAGATGGTAAAAGAGGGCTCTCCAACAGGTGTATGTAGCAACAAGCTGAGAATAATTCAACTAAATAAAGACTTTTTACACAGAGAGTATCAAATAATGTAATGAGTAATGAATTAAAAAAAAAAAAAAGTTAGTTCCTACCTTTTCCAAAGTGTCGCAGCTTTGCAGAGGCTGTAGTCAGAAATGAAGACCTTCTTCTTTAGACCACTGCACAGGGGTGCTGATGTTTTGTGCTCCCAGTTCCCCTCTTTGGCACTTAGGACATCGTGAGTAAATCAAAAGCTGAAGACAGAACAGCATTTTAGGGGAGTTCTGATTTGTGACACCAGATTGTTCCCACCAGGGCTTTTCTTTTCTGCAACATCTCTCCAGAAAGACTGTGATGTGTATCACAAGTGACAGTTGTTCCTCTCATCCCATCAGTTATCTCCAAAACCACTCTTTTTCCTTGTTTGAGATCTGGAACAGCTCTGGTTTCCTTTCCCAAGTACATTGACAACCACCAGGCGTAACTGGTTCCCACATCTGTTGTTGGCAAAATTTTCAAACCATTCCTCCTTGTTTTTGGGGGGATTTATTGGGGATTTGAACAGCGTCCCCACTGGAAACAAAGTTTACATAGCTGCTCTGCAGAATTTTAGATCGTAGCCTGGTGAAATGCATGCATGGATGCATGGGCCTACCTGGGGGGTGGCCTTGACAGGTACTGCTGAAGGAGGGGGAGGGCCCAGGTCAAAGTTCTGGAAAGACGAGTGCCATCAGGTACCTGCAGCTAAGAACTGAGAGCAGTGACCTGCATCAGCCTTAGTGGAGATAATTACTTTCTTCTGAGCAGGGCCCTCTGAAAAAAGACTCAGAGCCCACGCCAAACAGGAGCAGGAACCCGACTGTGTCATCTGAATGAAAATCCAACATAATGCTGCTCAACAGTGTTCTCACTAGAGCGGCACAAACTGGAATACTAAGGAGCCCATATTTGCCAATTCAAACAGATTTGTACAAAACTATGCAAATTATTTGAACAAACCCAAGCAACAAACCTTTACAAATTAATGTCTATTTTTGCTAGTTGAAATATTCTTGTACAAAATAGTTTGCAAAACATGATGTGTTTTTTCAAGTACAGTAACACCAGATTTACATCACTACAGTGCAAACATCTTTCAGAAGTGTTTCATCACATCATGAAATTGTTGGTCTGTTGTGAAGAGAAGAAAAACTTACACATTTTGAGGAATAAGAATAAATAAGAAAAAAATATTTGTCACAAGTTTTAAAAAATCCCCAGGCCCACACACAGTTTGCTCCGCTTACGGATGCAAATTTGTACCATGCTGCTTTTCATGGGCAGAGAAATAGAGGGCAGTTTTTGGAATACTTTAGATTCTGAAATTATTCAAAACATGGCGGGTAATGGGAAAATGGAACTCCTTTCTGAAAATTAATTTGTCTGAAAATAAAACATTTATTCAGATACAAATAGATAACTGACACTCGGAGGAAACTGAGAAAAGGCATCAGCAAATATTTTTCAAATGGTCTGAATGTGGAACAGGAAAAAAATATAAGAAATGTTAATTCAGTCGTATTCTACTGCTAGTTTACTAAGTAGTTGCCAAGTAGTTGCTCTAAAAAAACAAAACAAAACAAAACAAACCTTCACAGTTCAATGCAATATTTGATTTAATCTGATACTTTACAGAATTTTGTATACTGTAATGAAAAGTGTATCCGATTGTGGCTTGTGTTAAAAAGAGTTTATTGTGAGTTTAATTTATAAATAGCTAAAGCCCTTAACTGATTCTTAAACGTGAGACAAAGTGCAAACTACAGACATGAGGAGAATCGATCCTTTAAATGCAAAGACCGCAGCGAAGAGACCGTGCACCACAAGCTAAAAGTTCCGAAAGCTAGCGCACTTGTGTCAGCTGTTTCCTGCCACACACTTTGAGACTCACATTTGTTCAAAATGATCAGAGCTTTGCACTTACAGAATATATGCAAGTCAAAAGTGTGTTATTTCTTAAAAGGTAGCTCAGAAAATGTGCTACACAGACAGAAAGCTGCCGATAGACACAAAGGAACTCCTGTTTGCCTTTTTCTCACTTTTCATTTTTTAAAAGAATGCTTCAAGCTGGATCTTTTGTGGACTGGGATTTGCAGAGAAAATATTAAGTCTTTGAATATATAAGAACATGGATGAACGCTACAGCTTAACTTAATAGCTTTACGGTGAGTAATAAAGTAATCATTGTCCCGTTCGTTGTTTTTCGTGTTTGTATCTTGCGCCTCTGTGTCCTTCACTCCGTCTGCCCCTGATGCTCTGTTTTATTGGCTGGTTCAGTGGCAGTAATGTTTTGTGGATTCAGCGGATTCAAAATCACATATGAAGATCTAAGTCGGGTCACACCTCTTCGGAGTCGGGGAGAAGCAAATCAGGGTCTGCATCGCGCAAATTATCCTGTAATATGAGATGGGCTTTAGAAATATTCAAAGTAATCAAATCGTGTTTACAATGTAATAATTTGAAAACCCTTGCAGTACCTTCGGCACCCTGTAGAGATCACGTCCCCCATTATTTTTTTTTATAATCACAGCAAAACACACGTAAGTCTTCTTGACGGAAAAGTTTCATAGTTTTGGCTTGGTTCTGGTTTGTATAGAGCTTGGGATCTCAGAGTTTTCAGTTATTATTCTTTATTTTCAGGTAGCCTAGTGGTTTCACAAACAAGGTATTTTCAGAATAACTATTTGCCATCCACCATCTTACTTTTTTTTTTAGATCTAAG
>KN486518.1:11957-24706 GCA_000787095.1 Periophthalmodon schlosseri
TAATGCATCTCTATAGACGTTTTTCACATCTTGCCACTAACTGAAAGTTCGATCCTGAGCTCTCTTGACCTTGTCTTGGTTTTGTACTGAAGTAAACATTGTAGAAAAATTCAGATTGGCTATGAAAATGCAAGGGAAACAAACTTCTTTTGTAGTAACTCGTCCTCACAGCTGCCTCTTTGAGAAAGGGAACACTTCTCCGAGAAAGAACTTTATCGCGCACTTAAATGAATGTCTCTAGTCTTACTTTTCTGTTAATTGTGCACATGAAGTATTCAGTATATGAGGCTGCTTCTCATTATGGCGGTAAATGGGCTTGAGTGTGGTAATCAAAGACGCCGTGGTGCAGAGGAGAAAATGCAAATTACTTGGACAAACACAGTTCCAGTTTGTCCCAGTGGACACCAGTGACTCTTCTGTAAACAGAAAACACTTGGCCTCAATATGTCGACTTTGTTTTTACTCATAGGACAGATTCAGCACAGTTTTTGCATATCTATACTCTTGACGGTATAGTTTGAAGGATAACAAGCCAAGAAATAACACTGGTTAGAGGTATGTAAGCGCGACTTGATTTTGTCGTATTTTATGTTATCAGATTCTTGCCAATGTTCATGTGATGTTCCTGGCACGTTTCTTGTGGGCTAGTTTTCACATTTTGGCACTGTGTTCCATCCATAGACTGTGTATATATAAATGAACGTCGCTAACCTGGTAGCTGCTGCGTTCCAAATAGGAAGTGATCATGAGCGTGCTTCCGGCTCCATCGACTCAAAATCAATTTAGATTTGAAAATTGTCACCCATCTCTCTGTAATTGCTGCAATGAGGCTCATTATTTTGGTCTTAAAATGTTCGCCTCCACAGGATCCTGGTGTTTTTATTTCTCTATTGTGTCCGTAAATCAAGATATAAACATTAATAAGAGACAAATCAGCTGCCTTCTTTCCCCAAGGTTGCTCCCGCTAGGATTAGCAATAGGTTTGATTGACAGCGTTGTTAAGCGCCCACCCCCTGCCAAACAAGTGGTGCGGGTGGGAAGGGGCGTTACCTTCAACAGCCTCGCTCCAGATTGGCTATTTGGTTACTATGATACTCGCGGTCAAAATTCCAAATATGGAACTTTGGAACTGCTAGCCTCAATGAGCTTCATTTGACTGGAGCTGAACGTTATGGGTGACGTCACACTCACTCCAATGAGCTCATTTGACTGGAGCTGAACGTTATGGGTGACGTCACACTCACTTAGTCCACTTCTTTATACAGCCTATGGTTTCATCTTTAGTCCAACTTATTCTGGACAGGCGCGAGTAAAAATGCCCCCTCGTCCCGGTGACCAGACTCACATCTTCGTAACGTATTGGAGAAGTTTGGATCCCAAGCACCCTGGCACTTTCACATTGTAAAAGGAAAACAAACTACACTATTAAAATATGTGGATCTCATTAGCCTTGTTCAGTGGTTACGCAACGTTAAATTAGTTGCTTGTTTTGTGCTTTTTTATAGGCTTGTTCACTTGAAAATCTGGCAACACCGCTCTTAAACGAAATGAACATGACCGCATGTGCACATCATCTATTTGCCCACGCACACTAGAATTTTAATATATACACAGTGTCCTCCGAAATTACAGACACAATGAAGAGGCTACTGATTGGCGATACCAGTGAGTTTTGTTTCAATCTGATACCAAAGTAATACTATGGCAAGTATCACGATATCGATCTGTTATTGGTACCAATGAATTTTGTATTAAACTGCATTGAAACTCCTTTGCTATAAATAATTTGACCTTGGCTTCATTATCTTTGCCCCACCACAGCGTGAACTGATTTAAAAATGTCAAAAAATGAAATTCTGTATTCTGAAATTCAGTATCGGCATTTAGATATTTGGTGTCAGTCCACCCATCAGTAGTAGAGTCTATTCCCTGTGCTCACAAAACTGCAGGCTCATTTGTCCTTGAGCAAAACGATGTATATTTTGGCATTAGAGAAAACTCCTTCCACAGAGATATCCAAGAAAATGTTTTTTTCTTCTTTCCTTTTTGTCATTTTCTGTACATTTCCAGCCGCGCACTCACTATTCAGAGGTGCGTGGTGGCATCCTAATCCATATTCATTCCTTACAATTCCCTCAGCTCTGTCAGGCTTGGAAAACTGCACATCCAAACATAGCAAACACATAAACGTTATGTCTCTGCTTACATTCCCACCATCTCACACTGTGAAAGAAATATAAATTACTTTCCTCTTTATTGATCACGTATGGTCTTTTCATCAGTCCCATGCGCACTGAAATCATCAGCGTACTCCAGTAAGAACTTTTACTGCTCAAGTTTCCAGTTTATAATTGAAGACAGAGTGGGAATGCATTCAATCTTATTCCGTGGAAAATAAAAAATCCCAATGGGAGAAGGTTTAAAGCCTTTTGAGAAATGCGAGGAATATTGGCTGGGCGCTATATTATTTTTGGACTTGCTCGCTCCGTTGCATTCGAATTGCCTCCCTCACCTCATTCACCCGATGGGAGCGGCTGTTAATGCAGGTGCCATATGTGATGTTCTGCTATAACAAAAAAAAATCTATATCTAGAACCGTATATAGTCGTACCTATTGTGTGTGCTTTGTTATGTTGGTCAAGGGACAGAGTTGGAGAAGATTAAAAGCCTGTTACAGTGGCAAAGTATAAGTGGAACATCTGACAGGCAGCTGAGGGGACGTAAATCAAACGCACCCCACAGGCCTAAATGACAAACATATTCAATTTGAACTTTATTACACAGGGCCCCATACAACGATTGGTTTTTGTAAGGGTAATGTCAATTCATCTTTTACTACAGCAATAACGGAATGGAAGAAGGTAGATGGTAAATCAATGTGTCATTTTTACAGTTTTGTGAATAAAACTAAGGAAGGAAAAAGCGATGGAACGGTGATGCAGTGTCAGAATAGTGGAGTATAAATATCCGCTGTTGAGACCTAGGTCAGCCATTTTGTCACTGTCACCCAATCACAGCCTTCTATTTATTCCTCTGAACCAATCGTTTTCAGCGATTATGTTACGAGCGGAAGGGCAGGTGGAATTAGGATTTTAACTGTCAAAATATGGTGGCTCAGTTGTTTGAGTGTTTGTCCACTGACCTGAAGGTTGGTGGTCCGAATCCCACTCTCGACATAAACATCATTGGTTGAGCGGTCAGATCTACTGACCTACAGGTTGGCGGTGCGATTCCAGCTCCCACAGATGAATCCTGTTGTTGTGCCATTGGGCAAGACACTTAAGCCACCTCACTCCCAGGGTCTGCGTACTCTGGTGTGTGTGAATGGGTGAGTGGTATATAAAAATGTGATGTTTGGACCTGGTTTATGGTTAATTTCTCTGTAGTGAGTGAGCCTGACCACATGAAACAAAAACAAATATGACGTTTTCTATCAGAACAAATGAACAAAGTAAGAAAAGTGCTATAAATATTTGCGAAATAATTAAAATATAACTGTTGTTAGATGAAAGACCACAAGACTAATCTGGCAAGTTTGTGGAGCTAATCCCTATCACAAAGTTACACGATTCAGCGTTTGTGCATTTTCTGTCTGGATATTGAATCCAGACTTAATTAATTGCTATGTAGTTAATTGTTACATAACATTCGAATGTCGCAAATGCATCGTAGTGAGGGTATGGTCTGGCCTGGGAGAAAATACTCAATTCAATAGTAAATACAACTTTTGCCTTCTTTACAGACGTGTTCTGCTCTGCAAAATATGTCTTGCCCCAGCACAGATATATTGTATAAGCAGCTCTTGAGGTCAAAATAAGTCTGCTGCGTGCCGTCTGCATGTAATTATAAAGCTTTTCATTGTCCGATAATCAAGAAGAGTGTGTTAGCATGCTAGTTGTTGTTAGCTTTACTGTCACGGCAAAACTGCGCTCTGGTCTCTGAGAGTTGTGAAAAGAGCTTATAAACTCGTCACTGAGAATAATCAGGACGCTCGTAATGTATAAAGTAAGTGAGGAATGGCTTTGGACCACTGCAAACTGTTTAAAATGAATTAGTTCTGTTTTTCACTCAAGACAGTAAAACTGTGTAAAATAAAATGACTGGTTTGTTTTACCTATAGTGGACATGAATTATTTCTTTTAAAACCTGACAATGTTAATTTCTTAGTTCAAAATCTGGAGTCAAAGAAAGTTGTTATTGTCCTATTTTCAAGTCTAGCCATGCACGGAAGCCTATATTCCGGTGTGTTGTGATCATAGACTGTATATATAGATGGACATAGCTAATGCACTAGCCACCGCATTCCAAATAGGAAGTGATCATGGGCTGCACTTCCAGTTCCATCGACTCTGGCTCCAATTCACTTTACATTGAAAAATTGTCACCCCTCTCTCTGTAAATGCTGCAGTGAGCCTCGTCATTTTGATGGTAAAATGTTCGTATTAACCCGCTCTACATGATCCTGATATTTTAATTTTTCTATTGTGTCCGTAAATCAAGATATGAGCATTAATAACAGACAAATCAGGCGCCTTACTTCCCCGAGGTCGCTCCCGGCATTGTTAGCAAAGGTTTGATTGACCTTCAACAGCTTCACTCCAGGTTTGCTCTTTAGTTGCTATGATTCTGGCGGTCGGAATTCCAAATACGGAACTCGGCTCCAAATTCACCCCCGTTAACCGCTCTAGCCTCGATGAGCTTCATTTGACTGGAGCCGATCGCTGTGGGTGACGTCACACTCCCATAGTCCACTTCTTTATACAGTCTATGGTTGTGGTGTGTACAGAGATAAAGGTCGGAGCTGTAGACATACTGTGTACTGTATGGATTCAGCATGTTCTTCGTAAACATAACTCTGTAACATGTATTTCTGTACCTTTCATCTATTTCTTTAATGTATAGCTTTTTTTGTATTGATTGCTAATGCAGGGGTTGAGGCTGCCAGACATCGTGAATGGCCAATGACATAGGCCATATAAACCAAGTATTACCGGATACTTCAGCTAGAAAGTTTTCAGAAAAGTAAAGTTAGTCATTTTGTACAATTATATTGCATTGCACTTTAAAATTACACCTTAACTGTCGCCAGGTGTTAAAGTGGAACTCTTTACAAAGACGTTAGTGAGCTGCTGTTTAGACTGTATACACAGACTTAGCCTTAAAACATTTTCAATATAGCACAGTTGGCATGGTTGAGTGGCAGTGGTGGAAAATAACAAAGTAAAAGTAGTAATGTACTGTACTTAAAAGTAAATGTAAAAGTGGATGCTTTTTACTTTTACTTCACTACATTTGAGAGCAGGTATCTGCACATTCTGCTCCATTACATTTTTGAACAGAGCTGAAAAGTAAAAGTATTTTTTAATATTGTTTGAGACTTGCTGAAAAGGCAGAGGGGTTTATTTTTAACACGCTCATAATTTGAGCAAACAAAATTACACGAATAAAACCAGCAAAAAAAAAAAAAAAATGATTCAGTTGTTTTTGTTGAACAAAATTCAGCACAAATCTTACACTGAAGCTTTATTAGATCTCAAACTCTGCGTGAGATACTTTTACTTTTTACTCTTTACGTACATTAAATGGTACTTTAATATTTTTGCATAAGTAGATTTTTTCATGTGATACTTTTACTTGAGTATTTTTTTTCTCTGGTAGCTGTACTTTTACTTAAGTAACAAAATTGAGCACTTTTTCCACCACTGTTGAGTGGATATTATTTTCACAATTCCACAACAGACATTTTGCCATCATGGTATAGTTACCAATGACTAGTATGCTAATTTGCACTTCCTGATTCTTGAGGAAAGAAAAGAAAGCACTAATTATATGCATACAGTGCACACTAACACACTAAACTAACATGTTTCCATCATTTCATAATTCATTTCAATTCATAATTCTTAGGTTGCCAACAGGTTTGAAAGATTTGGTCCCAATCTGCCCATCATGATAAGTTCAGGCAGGGCACTCGACGTAAAATAAAATATTGCTACAACTTTACGGCTTCTTTTAGTAGTACTGATATCGCAGTCTTGAGATTAAAAAGTATAAACATGTTGCTTGTTTATGAATCAATACAAATACATTTATAAAATAAAACAACACTTTCTGTAAGTAATTTGTCACATATATAGTCAACATATTTCTCTGCTCCAGGAACTCGTCTTCATTAAATGTCTCATCCATTCATCATCATTGGTTTGCTGCCCCTTCTGTCCACTATGATAAACTGCATTTCCTCTGGCTCCATGCCCAGAAATAGATGTTTGTATCTTATAACAAAGCCGTTGTGTTTGAGTGACTTGGGGTTAGGTTGCTCTTATGAAAATATCTGAATCAAAACGTCTTCTTTCTGCTCCTGAAAACACATGAATAAATACACATATATATTGTCGGTAATGTTTTTTGCAATACCGGCTCTACCATATGTTTATATTCACTGGCCACACTGGTCATAATGAAAATACAACAGCGAATTAATGAATTAATATTAGATTGTACAGAAGAAACTACTTTCATCCATATTACACTCATATTTCATTTGGCATTATTTAAATCAATGTCAAATGAAATTAAATGAAATGTTTTATATTCAAACCTCACACAATCTTTGAAACAGGGGGTAGTATTGCACCTCTAAGGGGGTATTAAATGCTAACACAACATATTTAGATCACCGTGTTACCTTGTATTGTACTGAAAAACAACATATTAACATGTTTATTAAGTTTCATTTTCGCTCCCCCCTCCCTTTGCTCTCCGCGCTAAGTCACTCCCCCTTCAGAGCGCCCTATCACAACACAGTCGTATCTCTAATGAACCTACTGCACAGTGCGTCAGGTTTGTGAAGTTGCTTTTGTATATTTATGAAAAAGGCCGCGTGGGGCTAAGTTTGGATAGGATCGTACTTCTAACCGTAAGGAGGGTTCGAATAGGGCCCGGGAGAGGTCGCAAGATTACTGAAACATGCATGTATGACATATAAAATCTATTCAAGCATGTTTTTGATGAGGGAACAATGTAATAACAACAGAAAACTCCAAAAAGTTGATTTTGCATAATACCCCATCTCATCTTTAACACATAATTTTAAGACTAATGATGGCGCAGTAGTGGTTTGATGCAGTTCGGTCCCAGCTCAGACTGCTGCGCACTATCCTTGCGTCCTTGGGCTAGACGCTTCCTATATCTGACTGTGGTGCGTAAGTAAGTGAGTGACTGGTGGAGGTCGGAGAGGCAAACTGGCTGCCTCACTTCCATTAGTCTACCCCAGGGCAGCTGTGGCTATAAACATATCTTAAAGGTCCTATATTACACAAAATTGACTCCCGTGAGCTTTAAATCGTGTTATAATGTTGTTACCTCATCAAAAACATACCTGGTGTTGTGTTTTGTTTCATTCACACGTTTGAGTAATTATTAGTAATTGACTTATTATTAGTCTGTCTACATCTCCAAAGCTCGAAACGCTCTGTTCCACCTTGTGATGTCACGAAGCAGTAGTTTTCAAGTTAACGGCTCCCTTTTATCATTTGTTCAGTCGAGATTAGCAATTGCAGGGCTGATATCATCCAAATGATTCTAGTGAAGGTGTGTGGAGTTTAAAAACACAGTGGAGCACTTCCTGTACTACCACATGACATCACAAGGTGGAACAGAGTGTTTTTCTGTTTGAGAGAAGAACTCCAGGTATGTTTGTTATGAGGAAACAGCATTATAACATAGATCAGAAAATAGTGTAATATGTTTTGAACGCCCACATTGACGTGATATCATTTCATTAATATTAATAATAAAAACAACCTTGTCCAGCTTTGCATAACTTTGTATGGCATGTCTGATTAAAAAGGGTTTAATTACTGCAGTCCACATGAAGTCTTTAAAAGGCGTTTATGTAAGATGTCATTCACTGCGTATTAGTCAGGCCTCTATTGTTTAACTTTCACACAATTGCTCCTTGATTGCTGAGTGTATTATATAAACAGTAATACATCATTCTCACGAGCAGTAGTTTAAATTAAAGCTGCACTATGTGACTCTTTTGGTTGAGGGTCTGCCACCTGCTTGTCTCCGTGGAGATGTGTTTGCTTTAAGGTCACATTTTTATACAGCGCTTTTCCACCTTCAATGCACAAGAAACCGCTCACCCATTCACACACACATTCACACACCAGTGTACGCAGACACTGGGGGCGAGGTGGTTAAGTGTCTTGCCCAATGACACAACAATAGCATGTGGGAGCTGGAAATGCACCGTCGACCTGTGGGTCAGTAGATCTGACCGCTCAACCAATGATGTTTTATGCTGAGAGCGGGATTCAAACCGCCAACCTTCGGCTCAGTGGACAAACTCTCTGTGCTACTGTCGCCCGGATTATTCAAATCGGATTAAAATATATTATTAAATTATTCAAATCTCTTAATCTTGTGTTGTATTTATTAACAAAATGTGGTTTTATTGTTCAAATAAATACCATGAAAAACATGAATTCTTACTGAGACGTTTCGACTCAGACTTGTAACTTGGCCTGGTGGCGTCAATCGCTTGTCTCCGTGGAGATTGAGAAGTTTAACGCCATAGTGTAGAACATTCTAGGCGAAACAATCACATCTCCATGGAGACATCAGCTCGCTTTGAAAAGTCATTTGTATGAAGCTGTATAGAACTATGCATGTATGTTGTGTGCGTTTAGAAACAGACTGCAGCTTTAATCCTATTTGCAGCGATATAGTTAAAATGTGGAACAAGCTTGACTCTGTAAGGATTATGATAAGTCTGTTGCTTTTGCATATTTCACAGCAACCCCAGGGCACACACCAACAGTGCACTTCCCTCCACTGCGCTAAAATATGCTACGTATTAACACTGCCTACTATGAATATTGAACTATATAAGAACAATATTTAACAATGTAATGATTCAAAATGATTTACATAATTATTTTTCTTCCAGCTATAGTTTCTACAAAACATAAATACATAACCAGATTGTCTGCACTTCATGATTAGCATAAGCGTCAGTCTCCTTCTCGCTTCTGCAGACAAAATACAAAACACTTCAAACTCAGTGCTAGTTAAGTAAGTTTTAAGTGTATATAATACGTTTTCATGTTTTTAATTATGGCTTGGCAGTGGTGGATGAAGTACTCAAATTTGTTACTTAAGTAAAAGTATCACATGAAAAAAATCTACTTAAGTAAAAGTGTTAAAGTACCCGTTTAAAAATGTACTTTAAGAGTAAAAAGTAAAAGTATTTCACACAATTGCTGTTAATTTGTTTAAGTGTTAAATGTAGTGATATTGATTAAAAATGATACACATTTTGGTCAACAGCAACAGTACGAATCAATATCTTAATTTTTCTCATGAATTTTGTGTATTTATTTTTGTTTGCTCAAAGCACTGAACTTGGAAACTTTAGTCAGGATACTACCACGAACATGGTAAAAAATAACCCCCTGATCATATGAAAAGTACTTTTTACTTTTCCAGTCCAGTTAAAAATGTACTGGAGTAGAAAGTACAGATACCTGCTCTCAAATGTAGTAGTAAAAAAGTATCCACTGTAAAATGTACTTAAGTAAAGTACAGATACCTAAAAATTTGACTTAACACTGAAAATTCTGTCTAAAATTGATGGGACAATTTATGCACAAAGAACACATTTTTCTGAGCATTTATTTCTATAGAGCTCGGGATGAAATGTCAACAGCTATTACCATGGAAACCCGCCATGTTTGTGGCCGTAGTGCAAAACTCATAAGCCATTTTCACGCACACAATGCCGCACGGCTCTTCTCCAGACATTATCCTGACTCCCTGTTTGTGAATGCACCAGGCTTATCCTCTTGACATTATACAGAGGTTTAACCGCGGCGTGGACCAGGAGCGCAGCTCAGCTCAACGCACGTGTCAACGCGAGACCACACACAAAGAGACGAAGGCAACCGAGAAGACTCCTGACCAACAAGTGGACAGATCACAACACCGGAGATGATGGTGAAGCCGATGCTGAAATCCAGTGAACGGTGCGTAATGATGTGGGCAATCATCAGGCATTTGAGAGAACACACGAGTCACATGATTATTTATTTAGCTATTAATTGCTACATCAGGTACATTTCAGTATTTATTTAGCCTGTTTAATCGGCTATTGAAAGTGGTGACTACTGTTCTGATCTCTCTGTTTTGCCTATTTATTTTGGCCAAGTGCGCTGGCCCTTTAATAAAAAAGAGGACTGCACCACCGCACATGGCCTGCAGGGACATGTGTGGTGGTGCAGTAGTGCACACAGTAAAGCACAAAAGTCTCCGCTGGTTGACGTGTTAATTAGCCTGTAATAAGTTCATGGAAGGCATTCCCTGTAACGATGCAAGAACTTAGTCTAAAAAGCTAAAGGCATTCATAAATAAGATGTGTTTAAGCAGTTAAAAAAACTAACTGTTTACAAGCTAATTTAGATGCTAACTTATGTTGTGTTACTAGAGTGTATTTGGGTTAGCATTAGCCTATTAAAACATGGTTTGCCGTATTTCTTTGCAAGATCGCTAATGTTCACCGTATTGTGTTGTTACAGTTTCACACCGGCCATATAAAGAACAGTCTAAACCCTCTGGCGTCAGTGACTTATTACGTGTCGGGACTACTGTTTGATCTCTCTGTTTTGCCTATTTATTTTGGCCAAGTGCGCTGGCCTTTTAATAAAAAAGAGGACTGCACCACCGCACATGGCCTGCAGGGACATGTGTGGTGGTGCAGTAGTGCACACAGTAAAGCACAAAAGTCTCCGCTGGTTGACGTGTTAATTAGCCTGTAATAAGTTCATGGAAGGCATTCCCTGTAACGATGCAAGAACTTAGTCTAAAAAGCTAAAGGCATTCATAAATAAGATGTGTTTAAGCAGTTAAAAAAACTAACTGTTTACAAGCTAATTTAGATGCTAACTTATGTTGTGTTACTAGAGTGTATTTGGGTTAGCATTAGCCTATTAAAACATGGTTTGCCGTATTTCTTTGCAAGATCGCTAATGTTCACCGTATTGTGTTGTTACAGTTTCACACCGGCCATATAAAGAACAGTCTAAACCCTCTGGCGTCAGTGACTTATTACGTGTCGGTGTTTAACTCCTGGATAGTAGAGGCCAGTACAACCATCCTAATTTATTGTCATGACCTAGGCCCAGGTATGGCCTATGTCTAATAA
This sequence comes from Periophthalmodon schlosseri, assembly GCA_000787095.1. Classification (NCBI taxonomy): domain Eukaryota; kingdom Metazoa; phylum Chordata; class Actinopteri; order Gobiiformes; family Gobiidae; genus Periophthalmodon; species Periophthalmodon schlosseri. The sequence continues at coordinate 23,164 of KN486518.1, forward strand.
GCTCCACGCACAATCCTACAGGACCCACACAGTCAGGGTCATCCAGAGCCAATCACTTTTTTATGCAGAATCCTGTGTGTGCGGCGTGTAACGAGATCGTATTCTCTCCTGATGTCTTCACTGATAGGTTTGTTATGATTCAGTTTGCGCAGTGAATGGCGCGTCAAAGTCTCAGATCAGTGTGAATGAAATTGTGGGGACGGGATTCTCCGCGTCTGGTCTTGTCTGGTGTGTGTGAAAATGGCAGTAGAGATATATTGGCCAAAACAACGTTAAGAAGTAAACAGAAACATGGTGGAACAACCTGATAAACTGCTGGATCACTACTGGTAAATACATCAGTCTATAATGTCAGAAAACTTGAATGAAAGCTTGAAAATCTCCATTGGTTTAACATAAGGCTCACTGAAAATCCGATGAGGTGTGGCGTCACAATCCCGAGCTCTGTTCGTCTAATCACGTATTTTTCGTATTTTTCTTTACAGTATGGTTGCTGGGTAAAAGTTATGGAACGACATACACCTGTGTCACATCTGCTGCTTAGACCTAGTCCATTTTAAACAGTTTGCAGTGGTCCAAAGTTATTTCTCACTTATCTTACGCATTCTGAGCATCCCAATTATTCACCTCAGTGATTCTGATTTATCCACTTTTCACAACTCTCAGCTAACAACAACTAGCATGCTAATGTGCGCTTCCTGATAATGGTCACGGTAAATTATCGCATTTTTATATAGCACTTTTTCACCTTCAAGGCACCGCTCACCCATTCATACACCAGTGTACGCAGACACTGGGGGCGGGTTAAGCGTCTTGCCCAAGGACACAACGAACGGCATTCACCGTGGGAGCTGGAATCGCATCGCCAGCCTGACCGCTCAACTAATGATGTTTACGTCGAGAGTGGGATTTGATCCGCCAACCTTTGGCTCCGTGGACAAACTCTACCAACTGAGCTTTATAATTAGATGCAGACAGTGCACAGCTGACTTATTTTGACCTAAAGAGCCGCTTATATAATATATGTGCACTGGCCTGGGGCGAGACAAATTTAGCTCAGATACATGGGGAAAAACCTTCATATTCAATGCTAGATAAATAGGTTTAATACCATTCTGTAGAACATTCCACTGGTATAAAACAAGCCCTTAAGTACTTATACTCACAAAGGAGGCCTAGGGCTAACCGTTCCGTGTTTATCTCTGTTTTCTCTGCTGCAGAAACATATTTTTCAAGCAGCGTTGCCTTAAATATTAATCTTCTCTCATCAATACATGTTCAGGCAGTAGATGTATGTGAAGGCTATACGTGTGTATAATGATCCCGATATGAGGCGTTCTCTTACAGTATGTCGATACGCAGCATGGGCACAACTTGAAAGACTGCGTTTGATTTGAACTTTGCATGTACATGGCTCATACGTTTCATTTACAGTTTCATCACAGTTCATCACAGTCTTAAAATGTGAAAAACAGTTCATTTTAAACGGTTTGCGGTGGTCCAAAGTTATTCCTCACGTACCTTATGCATTCAGAGCATCCTA
>JACM01026513.1:0-14873 GCA_000787095.1 Periophthalmodon schlosseri
GAGGACGCCAGGTCCTAGGAGGTTAATCACTGTAAATACAACTTTGGGTTTATAAATGAGAAGAAAAAAATAATTATAACAAGGTTAAAGCCTCTTAAAATAATGCCTCCTTTAAAGATTAGACAGGTCCTTTCTGTAATATTGGTGGTTGGCGTCCTGATGGAACGGCTCATGGTTCAGGTACTTTAAGGTTTTGTAGAAATTATTCTTATTATTTATTTATTTATTTTTTGCTTGTTTGTTTTTTGAGAAATTACTACTCTGCATTTGACCCATCTTTCAACATGGCTCAGAAAATCAGTGAGTGACTTGAGCGCGGCACCCAGGCCTCCAGATCATGGTCGATACTTCTACTGGAGGATCAGCCAGACGAGAAGGTGTGGAGATATTAACAAAAATGAATATCCCAGTATTTTTGGAATTATGCCAATTGCAGCGATGGGCAGCAGATATTTTGGAAATCTGCCCAAAACCTGCCTGTAAATGTCTTGGTTTAGGGCCAAGTGTCACACAAACAGGAAAAATAAACGGAAAAATAGAACAGACAAATGATGAAACTCACCTCATGCCCTGGTTTGGAAATTACTCAGCTCATTTGTTTTTTTTAATCAGCTCTTTTGCAGACGTTTAAAATCTGTTTTTAAACTTTGAAAACACTGAGAGGGAGGGAGGAAAATGGAGGAAAAGGAGGAGGGAGGGAAGGAGGGAGGAGAGGGAGGGAGCGAGGTAGGAGGTGTAGAGAGAGGGAGGAGAGAGGGATTGAAAGAGGCAGTGGAGAGAGAGAGGGAAGGAGGGAGGAGAGGGAGAGAGCAAGGTAGGAGGCGTAGAGGGAGGGAGGAGAGAGGGATTGGGGAGAGGGGCAGAGGAGAGAGGGAGGGAGGGAGAAGGAGGAGGATGGAAGAAAAAAATGTAACATTTTTAGGTACCTCCAAATGAAGAGAAAATGCAAACTCCACAGAAAAACCTCGTCTGGACCAGAGCTGTTCTCCAGAGTCTGAATAACACAGAGTCTGAAGAAAAACTTGAGCTCAAATTCACCAAAGACGCAGCTTTAAGAAACATGGCTGTGTGTCTCATTGGACGAGGATGTTTCTGAACCAGCACCAGCCCCATGTTCCCCATGTTCCCCATGTTCCCTCTGTTTCCCATGTTCCCCATGTTCCCCATGTTCCCTCTGTTTCCCATGTTCCCCATGTTCCCCATGTTCCCTCTGTTTCCCATGTTTCCCATGTTTCCCATGTTCCCCATGTTTTCGCGCCAACACGACGGCCTCCCGCTGCAAAACCAGCAAATGGGTTAATCGCCGCTCGAGCTGCTTTAATATTCACAAGTGAAAATGTGTAGGAGGAGGAGCCGGAACAGTTTTATGATGAGCTTTCGATCAGAGTGAACCGGCTCCTGTAAAGAGCCGTTAGAGCAGCGGAGCCGAACCAACTCTGGCTCTGAGCATTCATCAAACCTGACCTCAACCTGTCCAACACGTGTATAGAAAGAAAAGAACACTGCTCTACCTGTACTATATATATACACAAATATACACACACATATGCACACACACACATATATATATACACACACAGATACCCACACACACACATATATACACACACACAGACACACACACACACATATATATATACACACACAGATACCCACACACACACATATATACACACACACAGACACACACACACACATATATATATACACACACAGATACCCACACACACACATATATACACACACACAGACACACACACACACATATATATATACACACACAGATACCCACACACACACATATATACACACACACAGACACACACACACACATATATATATACACACACAGATACCCACACACACACATATATACACACACACAGACACACACACACACATATATATATACACACACAGATACCCACACACACACATATATACACACACACAGACACACACACACACATATATATATACACACACAGATACCCACACACACACATATATACACACACACAGACACACACACACACATATATATATACACACACAGATACACACACATATTTCTGCCTGTTTTCATGGAAATATTGTTCATTTGGCTATAATATTCCACAGCATAAAACGTATATCTATCTCCATGGCTTTAACTTATTAATTAGTATTATTAATAAGTTATAAGTTATTAATTAAGTATGAATTATAATTAAATATTCTATTTTATTAAATCATTTGGGGCTGGACGTAGTCGACTTGGGACTTGGGTTAAATTCCCGTGTTTCAGGCCAGATCCATCAAATGTAAACTGAACCTTTGAAACGTCTCTGCGCTGAACCCTCCTGGACGATTGAGGGATTACACCGTCAGGCCCGTCAACGGAAATTTGTGGCCCGGGGCAAGAAACCTCACATGGGCCCCGCTCTAATATAAATGAATACGAAGAGGGTCCAATTCTGGGCCTTTAACATCCTGGGGCTCCTGGGGCTCACACTGTACCTTTAATGCGGCAAAGACAAAAATGAAAGAGAAAGATTTAAAGAGTTATTTGAAAAGTCATTGTGCTGTGTCCTTCAAACACAACAGTTACTCCAAAAAGTGACAAACTGACACACGTCACCGGGAGTTTTTGAAGATTCTTTTGTGGATGTAAACACACAAAAAACAGAACTGGGTTTTAAGATTCTTCGTTATCTGCTTTTCACTGGCCGTGTTGAGGTACGATGCAGATCTGTACAGCTTTAAGACACCGCTGTGCACGTGCGGGTCACTTAAGGTCCGCTCCGGATGGACTGGACTGGCTCAGGTGAAGTTAGTTTAAAGATCAGAGTGTGTCTGAATGCAGAGAGAGAGTCAGGTAAACCCTCACTGTGAGAAGAACCACGATATAGAGCTGGAGTTTACGAAGAGGAGGAGGAGGAGGAGCAGAAAAAAGTAGAAGATAAAGCAGAAGCAGAAGAAGACGGGACGTGTCAGCACCATGGACAGCTCCACAGTGTTTTCAGTTGCATTTCTGGTTCTTTACAGTGTTTTCTTTAACCCACAGTATTTTTATGTTATTATATATTCTATGTTTCTAGATTTGAAAATATGCAGATTTGTATTTTACTCTTGGGTTATCCATTAGCTCATTAGTTGCAATAATAATTCATATTTTTGTTGGAGGCGCCAGTGTGACCAAATGAACCAAAAGCTCCACTTAAATATATCTACACCTCCTACAAAACAAACACATAAATAATTAAATGTATTGAAACTAAAATAAATAAGTGCATCTTTAACACCATGTAATTACACAGACTAATGCTGAGGCTACTTCCAGTCCGTTAACCGTGAGTCTAATTAGTGTCATAATGAGTTCTTTAGCCGCTGTAGCTGGACTTGCCGCTGCTGACCTCGACCAGAGAAACGGCCGAGTCCTTTCACGCGTCACTTTGGAACAGCTCAGAACCTCTGCAGACGACGCCTGAAATACTGTTGAAGTTGCGTTTTTCTGGTCCTTTCAAAACCTCAGGATTGTCACTTTTATCTGCAGCTGTTTCATTTGCAACACAATGATAAACATCCACCCCATGTTCCCGCTTTAAAGGGCCCATATTACGCTGTGTTCTGATCTGTTCTGATGCTGTTTCCTCGTCACAAACAGACCTGGAGTTGTGTTTTTTTTCATTCACACGTTTAACACACAAACTCTGCATTTTTAGGCTGAGTTTTTCTCTCAAACTGAAAACACTCCACCTTGTGATGTCACGTCGTAACACAGTTCAGTTCCATTCAGTGTATTTTGTAAAGGCCAAAATTACGCCTCTTAGAGCTGAACATGAGAAGTGATTTAACTAACAAAAAGTTAGAAAATCAACAATAAAACATGAAATGAAATGAAACAGACAAGCAAATTAATCAACAGAAAACAAGCAAATGGAGAAGTGTCCCAGAGCGCCCCCTGTCCTCAGACCCTCCTTCTTGGAAATGAAAAACTAAAAAAAACCAAAACAAAACAGTAAGTGCCACTGTGTTTTTAAACTCCACACACCTTCACTAGAATCATATGGACCATTTCAGTCCTGGAATTGCGAATCTCTACTGAACTAAAGGTAAAAGGAGCTGTTCACTTGAAAACTACCACTTCATGACATCACAAGGTGGAACAGAGCATTTTGAGCTTTGGAGATGTCGACAGACTAATAATAAAGTGTTACTCAAACATGTGTGAATGAAACAAACACAACTCCAGGTCTGTTTTTGAGGAGGAAACAACATTAGAACATGACTTAAAGCTCACGAGAGTCAGCTTTGCATAATATAGAACCTTTGAACAGCCAACTTCTGTTAGCATGACTCGTGTTTACGTCTGTGTGGTCTTCACCCCCCGCCCTCCGCCCTTCGGACCTCAAAAACCAATATGGAGCCCAGTGTATGTTTTATGTGGGGCCTCGGGCGGGTTCTTTGATGCGATTTTTCCAAGCGGTTGCGTGCGTGAGTATCCCTCACTACTGTGTCATGTGGGTTTTGTATGTTCATGTATGTGTGTCCCTGTCCATATGACATACACACAGGCCTGTCACGATAATCACTATATCCACTCATTATTTAATATTTGAAAGCTGGAGCAATATTTTTGGGGTCAATATTTATCGAGTGTATACATTTAGCCCGGACCTCTAAATCAGGGGATACGAGGAGCATATAAATGAGTTGTGTCCGTGTCTCGCTGTGCCCTTTCGTCTTCCTCGTCCGCGCACGTGTTAGCATCATCGGCACTAAAGACGCTAACGGTTTCCTCGGACCGGGACGGAAGCTAATATTTTGTGAGCTTTATGTTTCGTGACTCGTACGTCGAAGTGCAGTAAAAAGAGGCTCCTTCGTCGTCGCGTGGGTGACGGGTGAGTGACCAAACGGGTGAGCGACCAAACGGGTGAGCGACCAAACGGGTGAGCGACCAAACGGTTGCTATGGGGACGTAACTCCAAATCTGCACGTACGTATGGAATTATCACAGTACACAGCAGTATACAGCATAAGTATTAGTATTTACTGTTTGTAGAAATAGTAGTATTCAAAAATTTAGCTACTGGGCGACAGTAGCTCAGTCAGAAAAAACATATTGGAACATTGTAAACGACTCCAGGACTATATTCATTATGAACTGATAAACTAATAAAAGAATCAAATGAATTGCATTGTTAAGTCTAAACTACATTATTATTTTGTTCTTTACAGACGACATTCTGTCTAAATAACTTCAACCTCTGTGATACTACGACAAAACAATCCAGGGATGTTTAATGTGACTCTGCTCAGATCACAATCAGTTTTATTGCCAAAACTCACAAACAGGAACGTGCTTCGACGTTATCGTGCAACATACAAGAAAGAATAAAAATATAAAACTAAAACTATGATAGGATAAAAATAAAAATAAAGACATGCCTTCAAATAAGTCATGTAAATCAACAATACTTTTATAAACAAACACAAACTGTACAATATGATCAGAACAACTAACACATGCTGTTTTCCTCACTCCTATTGGACAGCCTCCGTCATGTGACTGAGTGACAGGCAGATTCAACCAATCACAGTCAAGTATGAACACAACACAGAAGCAGAGTCTTGCAGTAAATGTGAACACGAGTAATGAAACTGAAAACGTAACCAAGGTTCTATGAAACTGACCACAGCTGTGTCCAAATGTCCACACTGTTCCTACAGGGGGCACTGTTTAGGGGTCACGCCATTTTTAGTGGTGTTTATCTCACTGTGGATCCTGATTATGAATAAAACACTTTAAATAAACTGTTGCTGTGTTGCTAGCGTTAGCCGCTTTAGCTCGAGCTGTTAACAGAGCGAGAATTTACACATCTTAGACAAAAAAATTTAAAATCCAGTCCCAGTTTACCTGAGATCCAGGTTCACATAAACTTGTCTGATTATTATTAGTCCATAAAGACTGAGCCAGTCCAATCTGACCAGTATTTATGACACAAATCAGGTTTTATCAGAGTTTAGCCTTTTTTTCACTCATTTAAACTTTTTTCACTCAGACCCAGAGTCACATGACCTGAAAGTAGTGAGCTGTGTCTGAATCTCTGTGAACGAGGCTCTATAGAGTCTGATAAAGAGAACAGGGCTGTGGAGTGAACGAGGGGTCAGGGGTCAGGGGGAGTCATTCAGACACAGACTAAATGTTTATGTCACAGGTTCTTCGCATCTAATATAATGTTGAACTTTGAAGTCGTGAGTCTTTTTACACAGTGAGATGATATTAATGAGTATTATTAAGTGTAGTGGTTCTGTGTGAGTGATTCTGAGTCATACACAGTCTGCCCTCGCTGCCCTTTGGAGCAGCAGCAGGAAAAAGTTAACGCTTGGACCATAGTAATTAGACACTATATGAAAACGCGCTATGCAATTTTCGCCATTTTCACAGTTAGGCCAATTTCTCTGGCTCAGTGTTTCGAGCTGAGAGAGGTGTGTAGAGGCCATAGAGTGTGTAAAGAAGTGACTGAGTGAGCGTGACGTCACCACAGCGTTCGGCTCCAGTCAAATGAAGCTCATCGAGGCCAGAGCAGGTATAGGGGCGATTTGGAGCCGAGTTCCATATTTGGAATTCTGGCCACGAGTATCATAGCAACCAAAGAGCCAATCCGGAGCGAGGCTGTTGAAGGTAACGCCCCTTCCAGTCTCGCACCACTGGTTTAGCAGAGAGCGGGCGCTTAGCAACGCTGTCAATCAAACCTGTTGCTAACGCTAACGGAGCGACCTCAGGAAAAGAAGGCGCCTGATTTGTCTGTTATTAATGTTCATATCTTGATTTACAGACACAATAGCGAAATAAAAACCCCAGGATCATGTGCCAAGGAGGAGGATTCTAAGGACAGGGGCGCTCTGGGACAGTTCTCCATTTGCTTGTTTTCTGTTGATTCATTCGCTTGTCCGTTTCCGTTTCACTGTTGATTTTCTAACTTTCTGTTGGTTAAATCCGTTCTCATGTTCAGCTCTAAGAGGCGACGAAAATATACAAAATACAAAAATACACTGAATTGAATTTTGTAATTTAGTTTATAGTAAATTTCAATTTCATAATTTGGTGAAAATGATCTAAATTGGCCCCACATCGGCATCGGTTTCTCTGGATACAAATAATCAGCGTCACTCATGAAAAAACCCTGATATCGTTCGATCTCTGCTGGTGTGAAATAGGGTCGATTTTTTGTGAAATAGGGTCGATTTTTTGTCCTATTTCGTGTTGATGTATAATTCTTGATGTAAAAACTAGAACAAGAGATTTTTTGGGGCTCAAAATTTCTCTTTTTCTGTGTAGATTTTCTTTGTAAAAATGGGGAGTTGTTGTAATATGATAAGATTTGAGCTGTAGAGGGTTGAATAAGGAACTTCTGCTTCATTCTGATATTTACACTTGTGCTCATAAGTTTACATACTCTGGAAGAATTTGTGATTTTTTTGGCCATTTTCCAGAGAATATGAATGATAACACAAAAACTGTTCTCTGACTCGTGGTTAGTGGTTGGCTGAAGACATTTATTATCAAACAACTGTTTTTACTTTTTTTTTTTAATCATAATGACAACAGAAAATACTCAAATGACCCAGATCAAAAGTTCACATGCCCCGGTGATGTTGGCCACAAAAGTTGACACAGACGGGTTTGAATGGCTCCTGAAGGTGACCATCCTCAGGCCAAGTCGACCTGTCATTGGCTACAGCAGAATAAAGTGAAGGTTCTGGAGCGACCGTCTCAGTCTCCTGACCTCAGTATCATTGAGCTGCTCTGGGAAGATCTCAAACATGCAGTTCATGCAAGACAGACAAAGAATTTACAGGAACTGGAGGCTTTTTGCCACGAAGAATGAGCTTTACCATCTGAGAAAATCAAGAACCTCGTCCACAGCTACAACAAACGACTTCAAGCTGTTATTGAAGTTAAAGGGGCAGTACACGGTCTTAAGAACTGGGGCATGTGAACTTTTGATCAGGGTCATTTGGGTATTTGTCATTATGATTTAAAAAAAAAGTAAACACAGTTGTTTAATAAATAAATGTCTTCACCCAACCACTAACCATGAGTAAGAGAAAAGTTTTTGTGTTATTGTTCATATTCTCTGGAAAATGTCCAAAAACTCACAAATTGTGCCAGGGCCTGTAAACTTATGTATGTGCTGCAGCTCAGGCCTGTTTAAACTGGTTCACTGGGATCGTCTTGTCTTATTGTTATTGTGTCAATATGATCGTTTACGGCAGTGCTTCAAAGTTTGTGATCATGACAGGTCTAACAAAGAGTAAATTGTAAAGTAAATTCCACATCAAAATGTTAAAATGTTCTCAATAAATATTTAGCTGGCACATTTGCATAGAATTCTTAACTGCAAATAAAAAAAACTCTCAAAAACACATCACATATTGAAAAAGTTTCTCATTCAAATTCACCAGAACTAACTCCACTCCGTTCTCGCAATCGTAATGTTTATTTTTACTTGAAATCCAAGAAATCCCCTTTTCCCTGAACACATCAAACCGACCCAGGAGCGAGCGCACACACGGAGCCCACAGACACGGCTCCTCGTGTTCAGATGTACTTTACCTTCTCCCGTGTGACTTTACAGCAGCTACGACTGTCACAAGCTTCAGACACAGACGCAGACGAGAGGTTAGTCATGGCAAATACAATATATAACATTAGATAATACCCAGCAACACACACGTAACTATATGCAACCGTCACGGAACGACCACAGACTGTGTAAAGAAGTGACTGAGTGAGTGTGACGTCACCCGCAGCGTTCGGCTCCAAATGAAGCTCATCGAGGCCGGAGCAGTTACAGGGACGATTTGGAGCTGAGTTTCTTATTTGGAATTCTGACCACGAGTATCATAGCAACTAAAGAGCCAATCAGGAGCGAGGATGTTGAAGGTAACGCCCCTTCCCGCCCGCACCGCTAGTTTAGCAGGGAGCGGGCGCTTAGCAACGCTGTCAATCAAACCTGTTGCTAACGCTAACAGGAGCGACCTCGGGGAAAGAAGGCGCCTGATTTGTCTGTTATTAATGTTCATATGTTGATTTACAGACACAATAGTGAAATAAAAACCCCAGGATCATGTAGAGGGTTAATACGAACATTTAAGACCAACATGAGTCTGACAGCAGCAGGTACAGAGAGAGGGGTTGAGAGTCGATGGAGCCGGAAGTGCGCCCATGATCACTTCCTGTTTGGAACACGGTGGTATTTTAGCCAAGTACATTTATATAAACAGTCTATGGTCATGATATTGTCACAATATTCATTTCACGATATGATATTTATTGCAATACTGTGGAGATGCTACAGAACTGAAACAATGATATTTGTTCCTTTTAAAAAGCCTTAACAAGCCTTTGGTGCTGTATTACCGTCATAGTCCAAAGATTTAAACCAGTCCTGTTGTGTTTGTGTCTATAGTTTTAATCTGTGACACTGTGGATCATTCTGTTATAATTTACTCATTTTAAATCACAATATTCATCTAAAACCACTTAATAGAAGAAACAAATCCGCTGACTTCCACGTTAGAAAACACATCACACTAGAGCGGCACTTTTTTTTCATTTGTACCAAAATGACGACGCGACGCTGCCGAATCCTACGAGTATCAACGATTAAGAAAATAAAACTGGAGAAGGAAGTGTGTACGTCACAGTGGGCGTGTACCTCACAGTGGGCGTGTACCTCACAGTGGGCGTGTACCTCACAGTGGGCGTGTACCTCACAGTGGGCGTGTACCTCACAGTGGGCGTGTACCTCACAGTGGGCGTGTACCTCACAGTGGGCGTGTACCTCACAGTGGGCGTGTACCTCACAGTGGGCGTGTACCTCACAGTGGGCGTGTACCTCACAGTGGGCGTGTACCGGTGGAGGTTAAATGGGGGTAGATCATCAAAATGGCATCTTGAAAATAAGAGATTAAAGATTTACTCAAACATGAATCACTCCAAATACGACTTCAGAGGCTCAACAAGAAGAAACGACTAGAACATGGTTAAAGATCTGAACAGTTTGAAGAACACGTCTGATTTTAAATAGAAAAGTGCTTTGTAACCGTTATCTCTTCCTACCGTCTGCATTGAAATGGAGCAAAGGATCATGGTCTATGTAGTTCCCTCTTTAACTGCTGCTGCACCAAAACTAAGAATTTAAGCAAAGACGTTTATACGATATATCGTGATAGATACTGTAGAAGATCACAGGCAACTCAATAGTAACATCTCCCATGAGCCAGTAGGGGGCGAACCAACCCACCAGAAAAGTTGCAGAGTGTAGCTTTAAATCAAAATAAACTCAAATGTCAGCGTCCAGTGAGGTCCATCTGCTCCTCCAATAATGTATTTTAATAGATTCTCTTTTCATCACGTGACCACTCTGAGGCGCTAGTGAGCGGTCTCAACGGTCAGGGGTGAAAACAAACTAAACCTTGGTCTGGAAAAAGAATCGATTAAAATTAAAATTTAAAAAATCAAATGTGAATGATTTTGCATGTTGTATTTTCCAGTGTCAGAGCAAAGTTTCAAAATATTTTTCCCAACTGCTCAGACGGAACATAATGAGCTCCAGATTCTGCCAAATTTATTCCGTTCTTACTCAACTTGGGCCAAATCAGTTTTGTGTTGAGATGGTTAAAAAGCTCTCTGCTGTCGGCCAGAGCCATTAGAATGTAAGAGAATGTGAACATATTGTGTACTTTTGAGCAAGTACAAGTAATAAAGTACTACATTTAAGTACAAATTTGAGGTATCTGTACTTTACTTAAAGATCTATGTTCTAAAGTTTCCTCATCTCAAACAGACCTGGAGTTGTGTTTCGTTTCATTCACACATGTTTAACACACAAACCCTGCAGATTTAGGCTGAGTTCTTCTCTTAAACTGAAAACACCCTGTTCCACCTCGTGATGTCATCATGTGGTAATACAGGAAGTGCTCCGCTGTGTTTTTAAACTCCACACACCTTCACTAGAATCATTTGGCAGTTCCAGGACTGAAATGATCCAATACAACATGGTTTAGATGCTCACAAGAATCCACTTTGTGTAATATAGGACCTTTAAGTACATTTTACAGTGGATACTTTTACTTTTACTTCAGTACATTTGAGAGCAGTATCTGTACTTTCTACTCCACTACATTTTTGAACAGGACAGAACAGTAAAAGTATTTTTTTATTATTGTGTGAGACCTGCTGAAAAGGCTGAGGGTTTATTTTTAACACGTTCATAATTTGAACAAAATAAAAATATACAGATTTTAAAAAACTATGAATTCAGTTGTTTCTGTTGAACAAAATTCAGCTCAAATCTTTGTCAAAATCACCACATTTGAAGCTTTATAAGACTCAAAATCTGTGTGAAATGCTTTTACTTTTTACTCTTTAAGTTCATTTTCAAACAGGTGCTTTAATACTTTTACTTAAGCTGATTTTTTTTGAGTGATACTTTTACTTGCTCCAGTACTTTTACTCAAGTAACAAAACTGAGTACTCGTTCCACCGCTGCTTTAGTCACGACTTCATTCATAAGCAGAGATGAGAAGATCACACATGTCACACGTCTCCTCTGTTTGTTTGTTGGAGGCAGAACTGAGGAGAGATTCACTTTATTAAACGCGTCAAAGGAAACACCCAGAGCCTCAGTGTGAAGCTGATTAAATATTTAAACGTCTGCGAACAACACTGGAGCAGAGTGATATATGGGAATTATCCCTCCCTCCATCCATCCATCCCGCCATCCCTCCACCCCTCACCCATCCTTTCATCCAACCCTCCATCCAACCCTCCATCCATCCAACGCTCCATCCAACCTGCCATCCCTCCATCCCCATCCATCCCTCATTCATCCTTCCATCCAGCCCTCCATCTCTCCCTCAATCCATCCGTCCATGCATCCCTCCATCCCACCATCTATCCCTCCCTCCCTCATCCATCCTTCCATCCAACCCTCCATTCATCCCTCCCTCCATCCAACCTGCCATCCCTCCATCCCCCATCCATCCATCCATCCTTCCATCCAACCCTCCATCCAACCCTCCAGCCATCCCTCCCTCATCCATCCCTCCCTCCATCCATCCGTCCATGCATCCCTCCATCCTGCCATCCATCCATCCCTCCATCCAATCTGCCATCCCTCCATCCCCCATCCATCCATCCCTCATCCATCCTTTCATCCAACCCTCCATCCCTCCCTCCATCCATCCATCCATCCAACCTGCCATCCCTCCATCCCCCATCTATCCATCCATCCCTCTATCCTTCCATCCATCCCCTCTATCCATCCTTCCATCCAGCCCTCCATCCATCCCTCCATCCCTCCATCCAACCTGCCATCCCTCCCTCCCTCCCTCCATCTCTCCCTCATCCCTCCCTCTTGTTCTTCTCCCTCAGGGTCTAAGCAGGACTTCCACTCCTTCCAGGAGAATGACATTATCTTATTAAAATACATGTGAGTTTTGATAATAACTCGAGCTGGACGACAAGTACTTTTCTTCTCGCACAAAGTTTGAACATTTTTACGCACGATTTTAAGCCGATAATTCCGACGACAAACCAAAAGACGACATTTAAAAGTTCTGTATCTGTAAAACGTCAAAACAGAACTGGCTCATTTTAAACAGTTTGAACTGGTCCAAACTTATTCCTCACTTTCCTTGTCCATCCTAAATATTCACCACAATGATTTTATAAGGGCTTTTCACAACTCTCAGAGACCAGAGCGGAGTTTTGCTGTCACGCTAATGCTAACAACAATGCTAACATGCTAACAATGCACCGTGTACCTCCTGGTTCTTTATGATTAGCTGCAGACGGTGCACTTTTAGCTGATCTCCTAACGCAGCGCTAACTTCACTTTCAATGTATTTATCTGCAAACAAAAAACTCATTTGTTCCTTTACTGATCTCATGTTGATGAAGATATATTTACGGCAGCTAGCATCATCCCGTAATGGTGGAGTTCTTTAACTGCTAGCATGTTAGCTGTTAGCTTGTCATGTTCTTAACACTGCAATAAATGGTAAACGGTCACTTTTTTATACAGTGCTTTTCCACCTTCAAGTCTCTCAAAGCTCTTTACATCAAGGAACCGCTCACCCCTTCACACACACATTCATACACCAGTGCACACAGACACTGAGGGTGAGGTGGGTTAAGTGTCTTGCCCAAGGACACAACAGCAGCATTCATCTGTGGGAGCTGGAATCGCGCCGCCAACCTGTGGATCACTGGATCCGACCGCTCTACCAGTGATGTTCACGCCAAGAGCGGGAGTCGAAACGCCAACCTTCAGATCGGCGGACGAACGCTCTACCGACTGAGCCGCTGTCGCCCCTTACGTAACTCTTAATACATAATTCTTTGACATTTTCTCGCTAACAAATCACAAACTCAACCTTGTTCCTGATGATTCCCAGGCGCAGACGCAAACACCGAACCATCCCGTTTATAGTTTCTCATCAGAGCCGAGCACATCCAGGATGAATACGGCACAAGACGGTTCATTTGTCCTCACCCCCATAAGGCTTTATAACACTCAAATCTATAGCAGATTATTATTATGGGCTTTTAATGAATTTCAATTTGCCCCAGAGTGAATCTAAGCCGTACAGATCCAGGCTCCGTCTCCATTTGCTCTCACTGTTGTCATAGGTGCTTCAATCCTTCCCAGCTTCTAAAAATAGGCCTGTAAAATACTGAGAGAATGAACATCTCTCAGTTCACCGGTTTAGGGGTAAATGCTTAAACCTGCCCTATTGTTCTTGTGTCTCTATAGTTTTAATCTGTGACTCTGTGGATCATTATGTTATAATTTACGCATTTTAAATCACGATATTCATCTAAAACCACTTCATAAAAGAAACAATCCGCTGACTGAAAACTGCGGTGCCCAGTGGGAGCTGACGTCACCGTAAACGTCGTCGCAACAAAGCGCCGCATGCTGTTGGCGCCCCCTATGGACAGATGCACATCACACTAGAGCAACACATTCTTTTTCATTTGTACGAAAATGACGACGCGACGCTGCCAAATCCTACGAGTATCAACGATTAAGAAAATAAAACTGGAGAAGGAAGTGCGTGCGTCACAGTGGGCGTGTCACAGTGGGCGTGTACCTCACAGTGGGACATGGTATCAGAAGACCACATAGACTCTAGTATACGCCCATGGACACAGATATAAGGCCACATGAGCAGTGGGCGTTCACAGTGGGCGTGTACCTCACAGTGGGACATGGTATCAGAAGACCACATAGACTCTAGTATACGCCCATGGACACAGATATAAGGCCACATGAGAACAGAAAAGAAAGTACTAGCATTAGCATTTAGTCATAAGCTCAAATGAAAAAAAAAAAAAAATCCATGAACCAGTCTGAAGAATGTAAAACTCCAGAGATGTTGTAGTTCAGGTGTAAATGCTCCTCATTCAGTCTCAGAGGGTTAACATTTAAAAGTTCTAGAAGCTGCTGATGGCTGAGGGTCTAATGAAGACTCACGAGTGCAGTCGAAACACGATCATCTCCACAGAAACACACGGCTAAATCAAAGTACCATCTCCATCTTTCAAGATATCGAGCCCCACTTCACTAAAGAGCAGCTGTTTTTATAAGTTTACCTTCAGTGAAGCACCCTCCATTACGACGATGATCCACACACTCCTGACGATTAGAATGAACGAGCCTCTACCTGATTTTCACATGTATTTAAACACATCTGTCTTGAGCCGCTGCAGATAAACTCACCTGGGACCCACAACACACACTTCAACACTTTACGCACATGTGAGTCTGGTCACTGCTGAATCAAACAATCTCACAGGGGCTGAAAAACACGGC
>KN486520.1:0-35816 GCA_000787095.1 Periophthalmodon schlosseri
TAAAGAATATGCTGTTATTAGACATATCAATCTTTGATTTTATGATATGTTAATAGAAAATACACAAGCCAAAACATTGTGGGAACGCAAACATTTTACTATCACAAATTTCACATTAATATAACAATCACATTGAAAATTTCCAAAAATAAGAAAAACAAATAAATTTTACTTGTTAAATGTACATGACAGTGTTACATATTGGTAACTATCAATACTTTAACTGGTACTTGATTGAGCTTTCCATGGTACTTACTGGTAATTGTACTGGTAATTACTGTGGTAGTTAATAGCAATACCGACTCTATTTCAAAGACAGACATTATGGTACTGTCACTAGTAATTACTGGTACTATCCGTAGTACTTACTATTGTTTGTACTGGTAATTACTGTAGTAGTTAACAGCAAAACCGGACTGTATTTTAAAGCAAGACATTATGATACTTGCACAAGTAATTACTGGTACTACCTATAGTACTTACTGCGATTTGTACTGTAATTACTGTAATAGTTAATTGTGAGACTGGACTATATTTTAAAGCGAGACATTATGGTACTGTCACTAGTAATTACTAGTACTATCTGTAGTACTTACTGTAGTTTGTACTGGTAATTACTGTAGTAAACAGTGAGACATTATGATACTTGCACTAGTAATTACTGGTACTTTCCGTAGTACTTATTGTTGTTTGTACTGGTAATTACTGTAGCAGTTAACAGTGAGAACGGACAGTAAAAACCAAAGTTAAATCTGTCAACTGGACAAAACGTAGGAGTGAAGACATTTTACTGCTCATCCAAGCCGCTTCTTCAGTTCTGGTCAGATTGCTGGTGGACACTGCTTTATATCTATCTGAAGGGAGGAACTCACTACACTGAAACTGTAAACAGCTATTGTTTACAGTTTAAGCCTTAATGGCGTACATTCAACCTTTAATGGCCCTACTGGCTCGCTCTATTGTTCTCTTTGTTTGCTTTGGGTCTGAGGATGATTGTATATATATGGGGATAAATGGTGTCTAAGTCCCCCATTCCTGTTCAAAGAAGGATTGTCTTTCTTAACAAAAATTGCTTCTTTAACTCCCCTCTGAAACCATTTCTTTTCTCTGGCTAAGATCTGTACCTCACTATCTTCAAAGGAGTGGTTAGTGGCTTTGAGATGGAGATGCACGGCGGACTGGGGTCCAGAGGAGCTCTCACGACGGTGTTGGCACATTCTCTTATGGAGTGGCTGTTTAGTTTCTCCAAAGTAACCCTCACTGCACTCTTCATTACACTGGATGGAGTAGACCACATTACTTTATGGCTCGGGGTTTTGTCCTGTGAGTGAACCAGTTTCTGTCTTAAAGTGTTTGTAGGTTTTTGAAATAGACCGGAATCTCAAACTGTCTGAAAATTCTCTGAAGTTTTTCAGACATGCCAGCTGTGTAAGAAATAGTTACACCTTTCCTTCTAGGTTCAGATTCCCTGTTGTCCTGTTTTTAGCTTTCTTAGATCTATTGAAAGCCCATTTTGGATATCCACAAGCCGAAGTGAAGGAGGAACAGCACATGGAGAAAGCCCTCTTATGTGCTGTCTTTGTACAGTATGCATCAGAACAAGCTGCACCATGACCTTTTACTGTAGCACTTTGAGATTTGTCTTGAAATGTAAAGTGCATTATAAAAAAAATCATTATTATTATTATTGGCCCAAGCCATTCACATGAATGGCGAGGGGCATTGTTCTTGCTCGGTTTCTTATTATTAGCTCTCGCCAGTCACAAAGTGAATAGCGAGGGGCATTGTTCTTCACAGGTTTCTTCTTTTCTATTTTTTTTTCCGCTGGTTCCGTTGCATTATTCACCCCCCAAACGTCACCGAAAAGTCTCACATGGGGGTATAGAATCGACCGGTGTGGCGAAAAATTTGATAAAATCACCATTGCCAGACCATCCAACTCACACCGGCTCAACAGCGCCTGGAAAATTCAAAAATTTGAAATGACTTGGAAGCCGACACGCATATTTCGCCGTAGCTCAACAAAATTCAGACCAGTGATAGAGCTCCAGGAGACAAGCAAAAAAGTCATTCATCAAACTCCCCTAAGATGCACAGGAAGTCGGCCATATTGGATTGAAAATTTGCCAAATTTTAGACTGCGTGTGCGCCAAATGTATGTAGTCTAGATTGTTGGTCTAAATGAGCTCAGATTTCACTTGCCACATCTAGACACATGGGTTCACAAAAGTTATCCACGTCTTTGAGAGATTCCTTACGGTTTGCCCGTAGCACGCCGGCAAAAAACACCTTCATTTCCTGTTTTTTCCATTACTTCTCACGACCACGGGCATTGGCTTAGAAAGCACAAATTCAAATCACAGATGTGTGATCTAGGCATGAATGTAATGGACCATGAAGTCTAATCAAACTGAACTCTATAGCACCCCTACCATAGACATGAAACGTCAACATTATCGGATTCCTAAGAAATTTGGGCAATAAATTTGATGCTTGACAAGAAGTAAAAAATATATGTTAAGGACATGGGTCATTTCTCACGGTTAGCCAGCAGGGGCGCAAAGACACCTAAAAAAATATTTAAAAATGTCTTTCATGCAGGGGCATTGGCCTACACAGCTCAAATTCAAATCACAGACCTGAATGTAATGGACTATGAAGTTTAATCAAACTGAACACTATAGCGCCCCCTAACCTTTCACATCTATGGTAACAGTTTTGGAAGAAAATTATATTATAAATGTGGGCCATTTTTCACGGTAGCGCCCCCTACCATAGACATTAACTGTCAACTTTATTGGACTTTCACGAAACTTGGGGGTTAAAATCTATGCAAGAGAAGATGCAAAATCTTATAAAACCTTATGGATGTGGGTCATTTATCACCGTAGCGCCCCCCCACCATAGACCTGAATCTCTAAAATTATCGGATTTGTCTAAAATTGGGCAAATAAATTCCATGCACGTCAAGAACCAAAAAAACATATGACGGACATGGGTAATTTTTCACAGTTGGCCATCAGGGGCGAAAAGACTCCTAAAATTTTTTTTTAATGTTTTACACGCACGGACATTGGCCGAGACAGCTCATGTATATAAATTAGCATTAAAAACATTTGTTCAAAATAATTTTAATAGGTTTAATATGTTCCACTGCCAAATGACTAGATTATTTTCTGCTGGGAAACAGATTTAAAAGAAACGTCATTAGAAATATGATTTCGAAATTAACAACTTAGAAAAGTGCACCTAATTTTAGAAAACCAACTCCTGCTTCTGTGCTGTCTTCATACAGTACGCATCAGAACAAGCTGCACCATGACCTTTTACTGTAGCACTTTGTGGTTTGTGCATTATAAAAAGTGCATTATTATTATTATTATTATTAGCCTGAGCCATGCACATGAATGATGAGGAGAATTGTTCTTGCTCGGTTTTTGGATTTCTTTTTTTTTTTTTTTTTTTTTTTACTTCTCCAGCACATTTTTTTTTTTCGCTGGTTCTGTCACATCATTCACACCCTGAACGTCAACAAAAAGTCTCACATGGAACGCAACTTGGGGATTAAAATCTATGCAAGAGTAGAAGCAAAAAATTATATAATGGATGTGGGTCATTTTTCACCGTAGCGCCCCCTACCATGGAAATGAATCTCTAAAATTATCAGATTAAAAAAAAAAATGGCCATTTAATTCCATACATGACAAAAACCAAAAAAATATATAAAGGACATGGGTAAATTTTCACGGTTGGCCACCAGGGGCGAAAAGACTCCTAAAAAAACATTTTAAAATGTCTTAGATGTATTGGCCGAGACAGCTCAAAATGTATCCATGGGTACAGAACCCAAAGATAAACAGAACTAAGACAAAAGCACATGGCCACTTGACACAATAGCGCCCCCTACAATACACATAAAAGATACAACATTGTCCAATTGGCCTGAAACTTGGGGAAATAATTATGGGCCTAACAATATGCAATAAAGTCAATCACAAAATATCTGTATTATGCACGAGGTTCAAACCCATGGACACCACTAGTATAAAGTGATGGCCACACTGCGCTATAGAAATGGTGTGAAGGGGAATGGATAGCGGCCTGGGCGGTGGCTGAGCGGGGAGAATGCGACGCGGGGGCGGTCGCAAGCCCCCAGCGATCGTGTGGGGGGCGCAGGCGTGCTGGGGCGAGGGCCATCATCGCCACCTACGGCTTTAATTCTATTTAGTCTGCACATACTTTATTGTCAACAATAATTTTCCACAGACACAGCTTCTGTTTGGCCAATCCTCAAACAGACAAAACATCATTAGACGCAATATACAATCAAGAGTTCAGAGTACAAAATGTAATGGCTGAGGGAACTAGGCTTCTTCCAAAGCGTGTTCTGCTACACGTGAGCGCCCTGTATGTGCCATCATAAAATGCAGGGTCACTTTTTAAGTACGGCAGTAGGGATGATTACCAAGTTAATTGATAATGTAGAAGTGATCATCCACTCAATTGTTAAGGTTATTGAGACGGCAAAGGAATAGTAAGAAGGATAAGAAGCAAATTTCACAATCTTTCAATTACATCTATACTTAAAGAAAGTAAACATATGTACATATCTCATTAAAGTTAGCGTTAGCAAATTTTGAGCAGGTCACATACTATATCACTGTTTTCTGCAACAATTAATCGACTAATCATGACTAGTTGACAATAAAAAAATATCTGTAGGCATATTTTAATAGTCAATATCTGGATCTTAAAACACATTTCTTTTTTTAATGTTTTTATAAAGACTAATTATTGAATCAAAATGTACAAAAGAATTTCAGATTTTCATCAGTGATACACTTAATTTGAAAATCTTGTCTTTAAGGGAGCTTGGGAGCTTTAATCCATGCTATGATGCTGTTACCTTCTCAAAAACAGACCTGCAGTTGTGTTTTTTTTTCATTCACACATGTTTGAACAACTCTTTATTATTAGTCTGTCTACATCTCCAACGCTCAAAATGCTCTGTTCCACTATGTGATGTCACGTAGTGGTAGTTTTCAGCTGCCTTTTACATTTTGTTCAGTAGAGATTGGAAATTCCAGTGGCGAAATCATGTGAAGGTGTCTGCAGAGAGAAGAACACAGCCCAAATATGCAGGGTTTGTGTTACAACATGTGTGAACCATGTGTGAATGAAACTAAACACAACTCCATATATCTTTTTGATGAGGAATTAACATTATAACATAGATCAGAAAATAGTGTAATACGGGCCCTTTAAAAATTTGTGCTGCAAGATTAATTGCAATCGAATCCCAATTGCAATTCTGGAAGTTCCCTAATATATCCTGTTGTATTCCACATAAAAACTGCTAATCCTGTAGTTTAGATCTGCACAAACATGTTCTGAAATGTGACTCTTGTATCTGTTTGTCAGTTCATATGTCACCCTTTTTGTTTAGCTAGCTGAAAGACTTTTCATGACCCAGGTGTACTGAAATGTAGAGTGACGTGTACTTAAAGCTGAGTACAGACTGTATGCTTTTAAACCTATAGGACATTTGACATTTTACACTGTAGAACAACATTCCAGCTGTCACTCACTAACACTACGGCAGCCCTGTTTGACAAAGGTCTGCGTAAGGCCAAACCAGGACAAAATTTCCAACCAAACCTGATTTTCTCCATCAAAAAGTATCAAGTTTAGACAGCTCGACTACATTCTGAAAAATATCTACAATTTCTATAGCTTGAAGTGCGTGTGAAAGGTTAGATTACTCATTTCACAAAAATTTAGCCATGTTATAAAGTTTGTTCCCTCATCAAAAACATGCCTGAGGACGCCATCCATACATGTTTGAATAATCTAGCAATCTCTGCCGGGCCCTATTCCTTATGGTTAGCTGTAAGATTCTGTGCAATGCTGAGCCGCCCATGCTCCCACTTGACAGTTCTCCATGAATTTACAAAAGCGGACGCTAACTAGCTACGTTATAACTAATATCCATAACGAAGTCCTTTTAAATCCAATATTCGTCCACATGCTTTAATAACTTAGCTGTTTATAAACTTTGAGAAACAGATTTTACATAGATTTACGTACTTTTTTTTTTTTTTTTCAATGGGATAATGAATGGAAATTGAACTCCCGGAACCAGGGGGTGGGCGGTCGCTGTTGAGCTCCATACAGGATGACTCAAACATGAATCAATCAATCAAAATACATCTCTGAGAAAGCTATTGATGAGGGAACAGTGTTATAACACTGTCAAAAGCTCATAGTTAATCTTGCATAACGTTTTGCTTTCAACAGCCTACAGTGTGTTTGATTTTGTCATCTGAAACGCATTAAAATATCGTACAACATGGCCTGTTTTTCGTTCGCGTGTTATTGTGGGCAGAACACAGCGCTCTAAAACTGTATAAATCATTTCTCTCACATGTGGATTCCTCTCCGCCTCTCTGTCCTGTTTGTCAAAGCAATCTTTTATTTATTTATATATTTTGTTGTATTATTTTGTACCACACCAGAGCGTCCTCGGAACTGGTCGATCCACTCCGCATTCCTGTCCGGAACACCAGGTCCAAGCGTGTCCCTGTGTATTCCGACAATGTCCAAACACTGTGTACCGTCTTCGCCGTTGGGATGACGATTCGTCGGATGTGGGTAGTGTGCTGAGACATTCTGCGCTGCTGGGAATATTCAGGTAGTTTTCCGAAATATCTATTCACCTTATTCCGGAAGTTGCCGTGGGCGCATTCGGGTTGTATTACTTTGCATGGAGCTGCTGATCTTGACATCAAATGAGTGCTATATGGAGTACAGAGCCGCTTTAAAGCCTCCCAGAGAATCGGTGCAGTGTTGACTTGTTGATCACATGAACATGGAACATTTTATAAACAGCAGCCTATTTTATATCAGATTTTAGTGGCAACGATTTTTTCCAAATTCTCCACTGAGATGAAAGGGATTCCCGCTTAACTAGAACTGTCACCAAGAGAGAAAGTGCGGTTTAGTAGCATCTAGTAAAAGTGGGCGGGGCGGAATAAGGTCAATACTGTGTTACAACTATTTACTTTTCAAAACTGTGTCAGCTAAGGACAAGTTTTACATAGAACTAAGTAGATTTTTTTTATTTGATATTTCAGAGATTAAAAGAAACATCTTTGTCCTTTTTAACAAAAACGCAAAAACACACAACCAGAGAAGACATCAGCCCACAGATCTTAGTTGGCTAGTTTTAAGGAATACATTCATTACTGCAATATATTTTGACCTGGCTCATGTCAGATTAATGCGTGTCACTCTCATTTGGAATGGCTCTCACTGAAAGTTGTTGAGAAAAGGTGAAACGACATGACAAATACTTGAATCTGATTGGTTGAACCGTCACAACAGCGGAACAAGCCAAAATGTCAAACTTTTGTTATATCCAGTTGAAAAGAAAAGCAGACATCGTCTTTTTCCACAAAATGCACAAAGCGCTTACCTTCTGCATGTTTTTAACAGAAAAATAGTCTCTTTTGACACTAAAATAGTAAAAGTAGTAAATGTATGTCCATCTGCATGGCCATGTTTATTTGGTTGCTTGTGCTTTTTTATTTTACATGAATAGATAGGTGGGGTTTCTTTTGCCGTTTCATTTCATTTTAACATCTGCAACGTTGTGCGTCATATAATAAGCTCACATGCTCACTTCCTATTTGGAACGCGGCGGCTAGCAGGTTAGCTATATCCATTTATATATACGGTCTATCATGCCAATCAGAGGACTTCCTGTTTAAATCATGGAAAAGCTTGTACTGCCACCTACTACAATGCCCCTATTATCGGAAGGGCATCTGACGTGTAAACTGACCAAATCACCACGCAACTACTACATGTGTCTTGCCCCAGTACAGATATATTGTATAAGTCTGCTTTGTACTGTTTGCATCTAATTCTAAAGCCTTTTCTTGTCGGTGAATGAGACAATGCGCGGTTAGCATGCTAGCTGTCTTTATTGTGTTGCTCATAGACTCATTGCGGTGAATAATTAGGATGCTCAGAACGCATAATGTAAGAGAGGAATAACTTTGGACCACTGCAAACCCTTAAAATGGACTAGTTCAGTTTTGCACGATTTAAGACAGTAAAAATCAGGTACAGCGCCTTTAACCACTGTAAAAAAAAAAAAAAAACGAAACAAAAAAATGACCCACCACCCCCGTCCCCCCCACCTGCTTTAGTGCCCTCCCGCGGCGTTGTGTAAATTACCTCTGCTTTGGTGCAGTTTTGATCAGCCAATCTTCAGTCGGGCCCTTCTTCAAAGAACTCACTCCCCACTTCACTTCTTTAAGCTCCCACAAAAAAGCCACCAGTTCACAAGTAAAAGGGCCCTGCTCCCAGTCAGGGGCCGCAGCTGTCCCCATTGTCGGGGCCCCTCCTCCCTGTCCGACGGGCCCCCTGAACATGCCACAGGTAGTATATACAGTAAAAGCAATAGGTTGTGCTCATGTGACATCCCTATAGTTTAAAGGGCCCATATTATATTTTCTGATCTATGTTACAATGTTGTTTCCTCATCACAAACAGACCTGGAGTTGTGTTTTGTTTCATTCACACACGTTTAACACACAAATCCTGCATTTTTAGGTTGAGTTCTCTCACACGGAAAACGCTCTGTTCCACCTTATGATGTCATGTGATAATACGGGAAGAGCTCCACTGTGTTTTTAAACTCCGTACACCTTTACTACAATCATTTGGATAATTTCAGCTCTGGAATTTACAATCTCTACTGAACTAAAGGTAAAACGTAGCTGTTTACTTGAAAACTACCGCTTCATGACATCACAAAGTGGAACAGAGCATTTTGAGCCTAATAATAAAGGGTTACTCAAACGTGTGAATGAAACAAAACATAACTCCAGGTATGTTTTTGAGGAGGTAATAGTATTATAACATGACTTAAAGCTCACAAGAGTTAGTTTTGAGTAACAAGACCTTTAAAATAGAGCTGGAGGGCAGGTCAGGATTCCGTGGGGGAATTATCAGGAATTCCATTTGAGCAAAATTTGTCTTTCCCCAGATATATTGTGTAAGCAGCTTTTGAGGTCCGCTGTTTTCTATCTAATTATAAAGCGTTTTATGGTCCGATAATCAGGAAGTGGACTGCTAGCATGCTAACTGTTGCTAACTTTAGCGTCACGGTAATATCTGCTCTCACCTCTGAGTTATGAAAGGCGCTTATATACTCATCAAGTGGAATAATTAGGATGTTCGGAATGCATAAGGTACATGAGGAATAACTTTGGACCACTTCAAACCATTTAAAAGGTTTAGCATTTGCATTTAGCGTTTACATAAGTTTGGATATTTTAAACAGTAAGGCCCTTGTCCATCATGTGAAATTATGACATCATGAAATTCTAGAACATGAACGCAACCTATTAAGGCCCCACGCTCGCCCAGGTGCGAGGGGGGAGAGAGAGAGCACCAAAGTTAGCAGATAGCTTTGATCAGGTGAGCGCTGATCCCGACTGCTGGCACTAGGGAAGCTAAAGGAATTTTAATTGTTGTAAAGTGACTTGCGAAGGAGCTGAAGAATCCGATGAGTACTTTGGGCTTTTTGAACTACTTTTTGGACACTTTAGCAGTAGCAGTGTAAGCAGTCGGAGAGTTGTAAGAAGAGGCGTGAGAAGTTTATTTACCGTCATGTGTTTTTTTTATACAGAGGGATATCAGTCTCCTCACCACGCCCTCCGTCGCGTCTCGAGCCAGAACCAAACATGATCGTCCAATCAGATTTGTTCATTTTCCGTGAGGTATGTGAAACGAAGGAGCTCATTGGTCACCTATCATTTACAAACAAAATCAAATTTCTCTCATCTCAGATTAACAGAGTTTAGTGCTTCGCTCACTGATTCTGCAGAAATCCTTCCAGTGATATTTTTTTCCATTCTTTTTTCCTTGTAAACAGCCAGTGAATGAAGTGTGTATTCTGGATCCCAGGGTTATATCCCTGATTGTTACACCCATCTGAACTCTTCGTAGAGTATTGAAGTGTGTATTCTGGATCCCAGGGAAGTTGAATCCTGACTATGCTTCTGTTGTAGGGAGTATTATACCTCTGATTGCGTATATACCAAGATAACAAGGACTGAGCTGGCAGTGTGGGGTTGGCACAGTAGAGAAACTTCTCTATCCAGTAGAGGCACTGCGGTGGAGGGTTGCCTTCGAAAAGAAATTATTACATAAAAGGACTGTCTCTGATCTGAATGGTCACTACCGAAACCCCAGCATCTGCAGCCAATCATTACTCAGTGCTAGTGCAGCCTCTGCAGCTCAGTGAGTGAATTCTGGAGGTTCTGAGCTTTCACATGAGGCATGACCTGTCCATATACTGACAATGAGAAAAACTTATACCTAATATCTGCAGGCAAGGCACTGGCAACTCAGGTTCAGTTGTGATTTTAGTATATATACATATATATTGCTTGTTGCTTTAATTCGTGTGAAAAAAATGTTTTACTTAAAATCTTGTCCATCATCTTGCACACCCAATCTCTTCTTCTTATCTTCTTCTTCTTCTTCTTCTGCATAAAGAGTAAGGACATATATTTGCTATATTTGCAGGGTTAGGCATTGATTCCACCCTTGGTCCTTGGTTCCTTGTGGATAATAGGTGTTTTTGACCTGTCCTCCTCCTCCTCCTCCTCTTCCTCCTGCCCAGGCTCACTGACAGTACATGCACAGTCCAGTACAGGGCAGGGGGGTCAAGAGCTGCTGCCTTCACCTTCTGATGGGCTCCTCACAGCGGGAGCTCTGAGCGGCTCTGGACAACATGCAACAGGCGCACAAAGAACTACACCAAAGTGAGGTGTTTGAACGGTTGTGTGTAGTTCATGAGAAAATGTGTTGGGCTAGAAGTCATGTCGTATCTTTCCTCTCCACAAATGGCAAACAAACTGGTGACAAGCATGTTTCTTGTTGTTGTTTTTTTTTTATATGAGCTAAGGCTTAGAATCAATAAAAATCAATAAAATCGCTAAAATCAAATCTCCATTCTCCTTGAAGATAGATACATTTTATGCCATGTTGTAAAATATTATAGCCAAAGGAACAACATTTCCATGGAGACACGCTTGTTTTTCAGTGCAATAAAAAATACAGAATGAAAAAACATGCTTTTATTTTAGTCTACTTTTGGCTAAAGTTACACAGTGAGGCTTTACTCTTGTCTTATTTTGGTCATGTAACAAGCAATGAAAAAGGTTTAGAGAAATGGAGAAATAGAGAAAAACATCAGCATATGTTATTGTTTATCCTAAGTACTGAGAAATTGTTTTTATTCAGTTCAATTTGACTCAACATAAACTAATTTTCAAATACTAACAAAGCATGACCATGTGATGTGAAAAACTAAAGTAAGGTTATAATTATTTATTTATTTATTTATTTTTGTTGAGGAAAAAGCTTTTCCAAAACATGTAAAACAGGCATAAAATTGAGCCCTGGGGAACACCACATATTAATAATACTGAGGTAATCTGAAGTGTGCCTAAACATGTAAACTCCTTTCAAAACCATATTAACAAATGGAGCTGCTAAACTGGGCAGTACCTGGAGGACTAAAGGAGAGAGTGAGGGGGGAGAGGGGGGCGGGGTCTAGAGGTATAAGAACAGTGTGATTGGTCTAACAGGTATCCACACACAACTCCGCCCCTGCAGCCAGGTGTTTGTAATCCGAAAAAACCTGGCTGTAATCAGGTTTGGTAATCGAAAAAACCTGGCTGTAATCAGGGCAGTCATCTGTGATGTCACCAGGTACTTAAAATTGCAGTGACCACTTGAGCCAGGCCACGCTCATTTTTATGAGCAGTTTTTGAACACAAAGCTGCAAATATACATTGTTAGCTCTCAAATTGCCAAAAAAGGCACTAGGAGCAGTAGACAATGCTATTAAAACACAATAAACACAGTTTAGCGTTTTGTTCCACTTTAAACACATCACATATCTTAGGAAGAAACTGTCTATTTCTGTCTGAACTGTGTGTTACATGAGTGAAGCAGGATCCAAGATGGCTGCTGTGGAGCTGAGCTGAGAGATGTGCCGAGGATTAGCTGCAGGAGAAACCCCGCGGTGAGCAGGCCTTTTTCCCAGAAGCCCCACAAACACTGTAAGGTGATTACTGTTTCATTTGCCACCGCTCCACTGGTCTGGCACTATGGAGCCGAGCGGACTGCCTCTGCCCCGCTACAATGGGGTTTATCTGCCTGGAACACCACTGGCCAACAGCAAGAGTCAGGCCAGGAGAGCTACAGACTTTTAATACAAACACAACTAAAGATCCAATAGTGTCGTAACGCTTCACAAAATGGTACTGATGGTTTTCAGACTGTAGAATGTGATGAGGTCATGCTCCCAGACGGGGGGACAAGCGCTAGATTTTCTTATTAATTACATTGCACTTTACCATGAAATATTCAATAGGTAAATTCACAAATGTTGAACCAGATCATTCGAATGCTCGTCCTCTTATCTGAAGGTCGGCGGTCAGATCCACTGATCCACAGGTTGGCAGTGGGATTCCAGCTCCCACAGATGAAGACTGTCACTGTGTCCTTGGGCAAGACACGTAACCCCCCTCGCCCCCAGTGTCTGTGTACACTGGTGTACGTGTGTGTGTGAATTAGGGAGTGGTTTCTTGATGTAAATCGCTTTCAGTGCCTTGAAGTTGGAAAGTGCTATATAAAAATGTGACCATCTACCGTTTATGAAGTAATCACAGTTATGAAATCATTAAAGAGGGGGTATTATACTTTTACCATATATCAAAAACCTGCCCCCATTTACCCAATAACTCACTGTATTACAACAAAACAGCTGAGATTTAAATGGCAAGTTTGACAATCCCTAACAAATATTCATAAGGTTCAACATTTGTGGATTTCTGTTTTGGATATTTCTTTCAAAAACAGCGGATCTTCCATAGAGTTGCATAGGCCCTTCCCCTTAATGTGAGATTATTACACAATTTGCCATATTAAGATCGTTTAAAGTTCTTTCAACTGTCAAAAATCACTGCTTCAAAGTCGAATAAAGGCACCACTTTCTGAAGCTATGGTGGAAACAGTTCACTTTTGTTTATTTGTGCTGGCAGAGAAGACCTTTAACTATATGCCAGTTTTTGTTTCATGTGGATAGGCCCAGTAATTAGAGATATTAACCATAAACCAGGTCAGCAAATCTCCAATCTGACAGTTAAACGGCAAATTCCACCACAGAATTGTCCTGTCCTCCAGATCAGTTTAAACTATAGGGACTCTAGAAAGGTTGTGTTCACATGACATCACAACAATCCATGGGTTTCAGAATGATGAAAATTTAGGACCATAGGACAGTGGATCTTCCATAGAGTTGCATAGGCCCTTGCCTATCTATCTAATCTATATAACTATCTGAGATTAAGACACAATTTGCCATATTAATCTCATGGTTTAAAGTCCTTTCAACTGTCAACAACCGCTGCTTCAAAGTCGAATAAAGGCACCACTTTCTAAAGCTATTGTGGAAAAAGTTTACTTTTGTTTATTTGTGCTGGCAGAGAAGACCTTTAACTTTATGCCAGTTTTTGCTTCATGCTCACAGGAATGGGGGCCTTAGACATCATCTCTCCCCCATCTATAACTCCAGCCTAAGACCCAAAGCAAACAAAGGAAACAAAGAGAACAACAGAGCTAGTCAGGATGCCAATAGATGTGGAAAAACACCCATTAAGAGGTATATGAATATGTTAAGTATGACACTAGTTCAGTAGACCTAGCCTACACACAGAAACTGTAAACAATACCTGTTTTGAGTTTCAGTGTAGTTAGCTCCTCCCTTCAGATGGATATAAGGCAGTGTCCACCAGCAATCTGAGCAGAACTGAAGAAGTGGCTTGGATGAGCCGTGAAACGTCTTCACTCCTATAACTTTTTGTCCAGTTGACAGATTTAACTTTTGGGCTTTTACTATGGACCATTACCATAGCAATTAACATTTCAAAACAAAATATTATATCTATTTGAACGGTCAACCATCCTCAAAATGGCACCATATAACAGGAAGCTGAAACCCATGAATAAGAAGGGGGAATGTAAGGCAAATGTACTGTCAAAGGTTAACTATGTAACTTTTCTTGTCTCCATGGTGATGGTATTCCTTTGTTGGAATGTTGCACAGTATAACTTTAAACTTATCTATCTCCATGGAGACAAGCAAGTCATGCTACCACAGCAAGTGACAGGTCAGACCGTTTAAAAGAGTAAATGGAAGTTTAATGTCTACTGTGGAACATCCTGACTGTACAATAACCGGATCAGCAGGTGGCAGACACTCCATTAGAAAGGTTTTGCACCAGATGCCCTTCTTACCTCAACCCATTCAGGTAATGGAAGTTTAGGACTGACACAGAAAGTACTACCTTCAGTGGAGACAGTGAATCGGTGGTTAGAGCAGCGGACCCCCAACCCGAAGGTCGGAGAATCGATTCCGGCTTGGACCAAGTTCTGCCGTTGTGTCCTTAGGCAAGACACTTCAGCAACACGCTTTTATCTTGTCGATTTTTTGGCTTAGAAGTTACACAGTGGGGCTTTAAATGTACACAGAGCAAAAAAAAAAGCTAAATAGATAAGTTTAATGCCATACTGTGGAATATTCAAGTCTAAGCAACAGCATCTTAGTGAGTGGCAGAACTCCCCACCCGAAAAGTTCCACAGTGCACCTTTAAGTAATGTGAAAACCTCTGTGTCAGCACCCTCCTCTTATCTCACTGTATAGTTGAGTATTACACAGATCCAAGCATTGATCTCTTGGCTCAGACTACACTCTGGCCTGGCTCAAATCACCACTCTGAGAAGAAGGCAGTCCCCCTTTACACACACACACACACACACACACACACACACACACACACACACACACACACACACACACACACACACCACACACACACACACACACACACACACACACACACACACACACACACACACACACACACACACACTCGCACTGTAAACGAACTCAAAAGAATCTATTATTAATTACCTCCCCCAAGTCCACCAGGGGGTCCGGAGTCTGTCTTCGCAAGTTAGGTTTTTCTCACAAAATTAATATTCGATTAACATGATTAAAGGGATTTTTTTTTTTTTAAATCACGTATTAAAGTAATTTTTGTCTTGCTGCAGTACAGATATAAAGCAGTCAAAGTCAAAAGGATCTGCACCTAATTATAAAGCGATTGTACTGTCCGTGAACAAGGAAGTAAGGTAACTGCGCAGTTAGCATGCTAGTTGTTAGCTGTGGCATGATGGCAAAACTCTGCACTGGGATCTGAAAGTTGTGAAAAATGATTAGAAACTCATCGTAGTAGTTAACGCGATGAGTTACTTCAGAATAACGTTACTTCAGAACGTAACGATACTTCAGATTAAGTAGAAGTACAAAGTAGTGGTCCAAGAAATTACTCAAGTAAGAGTAACTGGAATGGACATGGAATGCACAAAATCTGGGAAAGATAGACCACAAAAATGACACAAACTAAATCATATCTGAAGGAGCAGTGCAAGAAACATAAATGTTCAGATCACTTCATATTGTCAACATAAAGCTTTTGTCTCTTGTAGATTCACAGTGGGAAAAGTAACCTAATCTTTTACTCAAGTAAGAGTACTTTTACTTCAATAAGAACATTACTCAAGTAGGAGTAAAAGTATGCCACTAGAAAAGTACGGTACTCTGAAAAGTACAATTTCTTTAAAAAGTTACTCAAGTAAATGTAACTGAGCACTACCCGCCTCCGCAAACAGACCACAAATCTCACCACCAAAACGATAAACTACATCTTTAAACTAGAAAACTCACTTATAAGAGCAAACACTTTACAACCCGACTCTCCCATTTGCTGTATAAATAGTTTGTCTACCTGTTCAATTGCTCCTGGTTTGAGTCCCTCCATCTTGTCTCTGAGCTCTGCCTAATGGGGTCTTCACTCGCTGGGGGAAAATTAGAATTGGACATCCCCCCCTCTATCCTTGGGAGCTCGGAGGGAGACGGAACGCTGTAGTCTGCTTAAGTGAAAACCACATCAGTACTGAAGCAGGGAGGCTATTCTCTAAACAAGCAGGGAGCAAACACACGGAGGAGGCACTGGATTATATGGATGTAGGTATTTTAAGTGGAAGGTTTTATGCGTTTCCCCGTGTATTTGAGCAAAATGCGTCTTGCAGCTCTTGAGGTCAATAGGAGTCTACTATGTGCCGTCTGCGTCTAATGCTGTAGCGTTTACTCGTCTGAGAATTAGGAAGTGTGTGGTTACCATGCTAGTTGTTGTTAGCATTACCGTGACGGCAAAACTGCGCTCTGGTCTTTGAAAGTTGTGAAAAGCGCTTATAAGCTCATCGTGGTGAATAGTTAGGATGTTCGGAATGCATAAGGTAAGTGAGGAATAACTTTGGACCACTGCAAATCGTTTAAAATTAACTAGTTTGATTTTTCACATTTTTAAGACAGTAAAAATCAGGTACAGCACCTTTCACATTCATTTTTATATAAGCAAAAATACAAATTGTTGGTACAATAGAAGAGTTCCATTGCTAAAACAGATGTCCATTTTGAAAAAAATATATTTTTTATTTTGATTTAATTATGTGCTCATCTTGTGCTGCCCTAATTAAATGTTTGCAAAATTCAGCTAATTTATATTTATGTCTGGTGATGTTAACCCTTCTACAGGCAGATTCACATAAAGGTTTAATTCATGAAGCTTAATCCAAGAGGGAGTATTAAGCAAAACTGACTTTTTGGAGCTTTCTACCATGTAATAATGTTGTTCCCTCATCAAAAACATTCCTGAAGAGGTTTCATATGTCATCCGTGCATGTTTGAGTAATCTAGCGATCTCTCCCGTGCCCTATCCAAACCCTCCTTATGGTTAGCTGTAAGATTCTGTCCAATGCTCAGCCCACAAGCCGACGTCACCCATGCTCCCGCGCGGCCGCTCTTATAAATTTACAAAAGCGTGATACAAAACTGTACACAACAACTTCACAAACCTGACGCGATGTGCGGTAGTTTCATTAGCGGAACGCACGCTGATTGTGTCGTGACAGCGTTCTGAAGGTGAGAGAGAGCAAAGGGGAGGGGGGACTCGGAGCTTCAAAATTGAAATTGAAACGTATTAAATATTTTTATACGTTGTATTCGGCGAATGCAGGATTTTCAAACCAATACAAGGCAACACGGTGATCTAAATATGCTATGTGTTAGCAATACCCCATAGAAGTAAATGACCCCCTCTTTAAGGAAAACCACTTAATACAGTACAAAACATGTCAGATCGGTCAATTTTCACCTTCCCTCTGCAATAAAAAAAAAATACAGTTGAACACATTGTACAAGTTTCTAATAGTATTATGTGACTTGTTATTTACTTAAACTTCCCAGTTGCCAGGTCAAGGTTCCACAGTGCAGGGCTCTGGTATAAAACATCCTATTACTTTTCTATTATGGTTCAACAGCGGCACTGCCTTGGCCTCTGTCCGAACTTCAACAGTTGTGTGGATGGAAAACCTTCTCTTGGCACACAATTAATGAAATAAATCACACTTTGATTGTTGTGGTCTGCTGTTAAGTGTGAGGTTAATGTACTTACAATTCCGGGGATAGATTGAGATGTGGAATAACAAGCACTCATGGGGAGGTCAGCAGGGGGTGGGAATTTCGAGTCTGGAAGTCACATTCTCATTGGTTTCGTACTTGAAGGTTTTCCTGAGAGGTTTTCATGTTTTTGTAATAGTTACTACCAGGGAGAATTGATATCTTATTCAGTAAACTTATTGAAAATTGGTGTAAAAATTTTAATTTTATAACTTTAAAGGTCCTGTATTACACAAAATAGATTCTTGTGGGCTTTAAGACATGTTATAATGCTGTTAACTCCTCAAAAACATACCTGGAGTTGTGTTTTGTTTCATTCACACGTTTAACACACAAACCCTGCATATTTAGGCTGAGTTCTTCTCTCGAACAGAAAACACTCTGTTCCACCTTGTGATGTCATGTAGTGGGAGTTTTCAAGTAAACAGCTACATTTTACCTTTTGCTCAGTAGAGATTGGCAATTCCAGGACTGAAAATTGAAATTACCGCATGACATCACAAGGTGGAACAGAGTGTTTTCTGTTCGAGAGAAGAACTCAGCCTAAATATGCAGGGTTTGTGTGTTAAACGTGTGAATGAAACAAAACAAAACTCCAGGTCTGTTTGTGATGAGGAAACAACATTATAACATAGATCAGAAAATAGTCTAATACAGGCCCTTTAAGAAATCAGGCTGATAATTAGATATCAACAAATCCTTCTGTGCGATTCGTCAAAATCTTGGTATGTGCAAGACTGGAACGTTTGGCGTCTGTGGTGCCACTTTAAGGGATGATCTTTATGTCCAAATAGAACGCATTTTGAGAAAATTATGAAGATATGTCCTATTTAAATCTGTGGATGCAAAAGTTTCCTTCCCTTTGCTCCCGACGCTCAGTTACTCCCCCTTCAGAGCGTCATCATGCATGTCGCTAATGAAATTACTGCAGGTTTGTCAAGTTGTAGTGTATTATTTTGTATGCTGCTTTTGTATATTTATGGAGAATTGTCGTGTAGGTTACTGCACATCGCATCCAGTGTTGTTTGTATCACACTTTTGTATATTTATGGAAAACTGTCGCACGGGAGCATGGGTAGTATTGGCTTGTGGGCTGAGCACTGGACAAAATGAACCCTCCTTACAAATAGTAGCACAATAGGGCCTGGGAGAGATCACTAGATTACTTAAACATGCAAGGCTGACATATAAAACCTCTTCGGGCATGTTTTTTTTGATGAAGGAATATTATTTAATGGTAAAAAGCTAAAAAAACCAAAACAAAACAGTTTACAGTGGTCCAAAGTGATTCCTCACTTAACTTATGCATTTTCACCACCCTAATTATTCACCACGATGAGTTTATAAGCTCTTTTCACAACTTTTAGAGCGGAGTTTGCCGTCACAGTAAACAATAACTAGCATGCTAAAGCGCACTTCCAGACAATAAAACGCTTTATAATTAGATGCAGACAGTACAGTGTTAATATTTTGCCCTCAAGTGCTGCAATATCTCTACTGGGGCAAGACAAATTGGCTCAAATACATGGGGAAAAATGGAGTACAGGGCTTTTAAATCTTCCCAGTCGTTTTTGTATCATTTTTTACGAGAAGCTCAAAATCTCTCTTATAGAACTGCAAACGTTTACCGTCACTATCCTTCCATTATATCATCCACCATTTTTGACAGACCTGCCTCTGGGACTACATTTCAACTTTCCACTCTCCACCTTGCCCATTCTTGTCCATCTAACCCTGATAATCCCTTACCTGTGTGCCCGCCGCTGACCCCTGACCTCTGGCCCTCTGTCGTAACACGGCGTTATTGTGCGGTTACGAAATGGAACAGGTAAAAACCCCCTCGGATGACCACACAGCTTCATATTTGAACACTGAAAGCTCACCTGAATGTCCCGAGCGGGCCGGGTAAACAGACAAACATCTGTAGGTCAACATATTAGCCATTAGCTTGCATCGCTAAGGCCCTTTATTATGTGGAAGGACCAGTACGGGGGTAAACACGGCCCTGGTCAGTCGCGGGTCAGCGGCTTTGAAGAGAAATGTGAGAATGCAATGGAATTTACAAGATGCAAAAGTGTACAGGGGAAGCCAGTGGAGAGATACAGCAAAGTACAGCTTAGGGTAAGTACAGTGGGTTAGTTTGAAAGAGATGTTTGGTTGGAAAATGGGAATGGTTCAAATATTTGCAGATGATAATTTAGTTAGTTTAGGTACTTGAGAGGAATTTTAGTTGAAAAATGTTGCCAGATTGCATTGCCAGTGAACAGATTTCTCAAACTAGGCTCGTGCAACATTATCGGTAAATGGTCACATTTTTATACGGTGCTTTTCCACCTTCTACCTTCAAGGCACTCAAAGCGCTTTACATGAAGGAACCACTCACCCATTCATACACCAGTGTACGCAGACAATGGGGGAGAGGTGGGTTAAGTGTCTTACCCAAGGACACAATAGCATTCATCTGTGGGAGCGGGAATAGCACCGCCACCCTGTGCGTCAATGGATCTGACCGCTCTGCCTCTGATGTTTATGTCGCGAGTGGGATTCGAACCGCCAACCTTTAGAATCAGGGGACAAACACGCAACCAACTGAGCTACTGCCGCCAACATAAAACAATAAATAATATAGTATATCATTATCTATACTGTAAGGGGAAAAAATCATCTGTTTATAACTTTAGAAGGATTTGAAGAAACTAAACATAAAGATGAGATATTAATTGTTAATACAATAATTAGGCCTGGAATGCATAAGGTTAAGTTAGGAATAAACCTGGACCACTGCAAACTGCTTAAAATGAACTAGTTCTGTTTTTTACCCTTTTAAGACAGTAAAAATCCGGTACAGCGCCCAAACTAGTTCATTTTAAACTGTTTGCAGAGGTCCAAAGTTATTCCTCACTTACCTAATGCATTCCTAGCATATCTAATGCTAACCGTGATGAGTTTATTAGCACTTTCCACAAGGCCAGAGCGGAGTTTGGTATGAATGTAAAGCTAACAATAACTAGCATGCTAACGTGTGATTATTAGACAATAAAACGCTTTATAATTAGATGCAGACAGTACACAGCGGATATATTTTGACCTCAATTGGGGTAAGACGCATTAAATGGAAAGCGGGTATAGGTTTATTTTTAATATAACCACGACCCATTGTTATTTCTATTATACCACTGCTTTGACATTACTTTTGAGAAAATATTTGTTGATTGTTGCTTTTTGTTCTACTATTACTACTACTACTACTACTACTGCTACACATACTTCTACTTCGTTCACTTATCCAAACTATCGCGGCTCTTCAGATTTTGCTAGCGCCGGTGTTGAGCGTACAGGCCGTGAGCACATGGCGAGCCCGAAGCGCTTCCTCCCCGACCCAGCCCGGCACAGGTCAGAGGTGAGGGTCGGGGGTCGCGGGGGTGTGGCCTCGGAGCCGGAGACGCCCCCCAGGTTTACACAAGTGTAAAAAGAGCCCATTGAGAGGCAAGGCGTGGGCCGGGTTTCACAAAGCTGTACTGTTTAGATCACACACCCCCCACGACCGCAGGACGGCACGTCATCTCTCTACAAAGGGATCCCAAATCTACTTATCATATGGCAGCATCTACACAAGGAGGGCTCACCGGGTCATTACTGAGTTTGAAGGCGCTGTGGCTGATTTCCGCTGTCTTAAAAACGTGTTTGCAGTGGTCCAAAGTTGTCCCTCACTTACCTTATGCATTCCAAGCATCTTAAGAGACCAAAGCGGAATGTTGCTGTCACTGTAATGCTAAGAACTAGCACGCTAAGTACAGACAAAAATATGCTTTATAACTGGAAACAGACAGTACACAGCGGACTCATTTTGAAAAGCTGCTGGTACAATATATCTGTACTCAAACACAAGCCCTTTAAGTGCATAAGGCAGAAAGACTAAATTAAATTGAACAATTAATCACATTAAACGTGCCAATATGTGGGACATATAAATCTGAAAAAAGGACAGAGCCTAACCTGTGTCTCACTCTGAATTGAATTGTAAACATTATCAGTCTGGAACGGCTCTCGCTGAAAGCAATCGGAAACAGGCGGAACACCGTGACAAATATTTGAATGTGATTGGCGGAAGCGTCACAACAGCGGAACAAGCCGAAAAATCTAACTTTTGTAACAGCCATATAGTCTGTGGTTACATCCCGTTGAGAGAAAAGCACAGATGTCTTCTCTGTCCATAAATGCACAAAGCGCTTTCCTCTGCACCTTTTTCACAAACAAAAGTCAGTATTTCCGCTAAAATAATAAAGTACGTCTGTCGGCGTAGTTATGTTTATTTTGTTTCCTTTAGGTCCTTCACCTTTAGTTAACCACCGGTTGATTGGGCAAATGCAACAGCGCTGACCAGGCCAGATGGAGTCTGGTGAGTTTGTGAATTCATAAATATTACAGGAATTCAACTTGCTGACCAGGTTAGCAGCAAACTGACCTAAAAACAAACATCTGTCTGTTGTGTCTTAAGACAAATATCGTGTAGTATACGTATAGTGTAGTTTCAGTATCTGGCAGTGGTGCCCAAAGTGGGGTTCCAAACCAAATTTGGCTTGCGAAGGGTGTCGACATATTTAAAGAGTATCTGTTTTTTCATATTGCATATTGCCACTGTGCCTCTGGGCATGACACATCAATCAAACTTTATTTATAAAGCACTTTTGGCCTTACAACAGTATGTATAGTTGCCCCACCTGATCAGGAATTGAACCTGGAACCTTCTGGCTGTGAGGCAAAATTACCACGTCTCTAAAGGCTGCCCAACACTGTCCCAAATTCCCAGTCCATCCCTACATGCAGTATTATAATTTCCCTTTCATAATTTCACTCCGCTCCTCTCTCACTCTCTTTTGGGTATAAAACGGTGGATTATTGCCAGATTAGGGAGTGCCTTTAGCCTGATCCGTGGGTAAGCCGCGCAGCACGCAGCCTCAGAGGTAATGAAGCTCTTGTGTGATGGGCCCCGGATGGAGCAGAGGTATTCTCAGCACTGCACCGTCGTCTGGAGGAAATGAGAATGTGTCCCCCAAAAAGCCCCCGCTGTGGACAGCACTCTGCACTGGGAGGCTGCAAGTAAGTACAGCACAGGGCAGAAAGAGACAGAGAGAGAGAGGAGGGAGGAGGGAATGAGAGAGAGAGAGAGAGGAGGGGGGGGGGAATGAGAGAGAGAGAGAGAGGAGGGAGGGGGGAATTTCTTTTCCTTATCTTTCCTTATCTTATGTGGAGACCAAAGTGTCCAAGCTTTGAGCCCAGGCTTGAGAGGAGAGTTGAAAAAGAGGTGGTGGAAAAAAAGAGTTGAGCAAACGGATGATAGGGAGGAATGATGGAGAGAGAGAGAGAAAGGAGGGTTTTGTACAGGGATAGAAAGGGAGGGGGAGAGAGAGCGAGAGAGAGAGAAAGAGCGAGACAAAGAGAGAGGGGGGTGAAAAAAGGAGGGTTTAGTGCAGGAATAGAATGCAAGGAGAGGAGGGAGGGGGGGAGAGAGAGAGAGAGGGAGGAGAGAAGAAAGAGGAGGGAGGAGAAGAGAGGAGGGAGACAGGAGAGAGAGAGGAGGGAGGGGGAGAGAGAGACGGGAGAGAAGGGAGGAGAGAAGAGAGAGGGGGGAGAGAGGAGGGAGAGAAGAGAGAGGGGGAAGAGAGGAGGGAGAGAAGAGGGAGAGAGGAGGGAGAGGGAATGAGAAGAGGTTACTCTCATCGAGTAGATGTGGGAAGTACTCAGTTACATTTACTCAGAGTATCTTTTTCATAAAATTGTACTTCTCAGAGTAGTTCAGACTCAGAATCAGTTTTATTGCCATTGTCAGTGAACAAAATTCACAAACTAGGAACTTTCTTCAGTTTTATAGTGCAACATAAAACAGTGAATGATAGTAAATATAAACTACGATCAAATAAAAAAAAGGGCATGCAAAATATACAGTATGGGCAGAACAACAGTGCAAATCTATCAGTGCAAGAAGTTGTCAGACGCCTCGCTCTGATTTACTTCTATTTAATATATTATACAGTGTAACAGTCCTCTACTTGAGTAAAAGTTTTGGTTACTCTCCCTGCTGAGTCTGCAAGTGAGAAAAGCGTTATGTTGACAATATTAAATGATTTCAATTTCTTGTTTAAGTCACAACGACACGCTCT
Organism: Periophthalmodon schlosseri; assembly: GCA_000787095.1. NCBI lineage: Eukaryota > Metazoa > Chordata > Actinopteri > Gobiiformes > Gobiidae > Periophthalmodon > Periophthalmodon schlosseri. The sequence continues at coordinate 23,833 of KN486520.1, forward strand.
TCACATACGTTATAGTGACGTACGGTTTGGAATCTGGCCTCACAAATTCTGACGGGTGTGACTGACGTGGGGTTTAACCGATCAGAGAAACACGTGGGATTTTCTCTCAACTGCATGCGACAAAAGTTTGATTTATCGGCTCGTTCTGCTGCTGCGACTCTTCGACCAATCTGATTCAGATACCGCTCACGGTGTTCCGCCTTTTCCCGACCGTTTTCAGCGAGACGCGTTCCAGACTGATGCGCAGAACTAAACTCTGAGGTAACAGAAGTTCTGCGTTTTGTTCTGAATATTTAAGATGGCTGCTGCGTTAGAGAAACACGTGCTACAAATGATCAGCTGTGATTGGACTTTGCTGCCCTGGGTGGTGATATACAGTATGATATAAAGTGAAGGCTGATTTGTGTAAAACGTTCAATGTTCATGTGACCGACAAGTCTGGGTGGCTTTAAAACGGCTCTGTGGTGCGTATAGGACTTATTTGGTGTCAAGATTGGCAGCCCCACGCAAAATAATACAAGCAGAATGACGATGGCGGCGCCCACTGCAACTTCCGGAATAGCGTGGGTACTTTACAAAGACGTGTGGGTCGGACCGCCTCAAGCTAGGACGGTTGTTTAACGCGCTTTATGGTTTGATTCCAGACCTTTCTGGACTCAAACAGAATGTAGAAGGGACTGAGGGGCTGGCTCGTCCGGTGAGAAGTAATAACAATAATGCATTGCTCTTTTATAGCTCAAAGTTGCTTTACAGTTTCGTGCATTATTCACTCACTCCACACTCGGTAGTGGTAAGATACTATTTATTGTCTTGCCCTAGGGCAGACTGATGCATGCAAGGCTGCCAATCTGCGCCGTCGGCCCTCTGACCGGCACCGACGCTCACTTACACGCCACTTGCATACTAGGCGAGGTGGGCGAAGCGTCTTGCCTAAGGACGCAACAGTTTTTGCCACTGGCGCCCAACTGTGGCACCTGATTTTCCCAGCGGTCTCCCATCCGAGCGCTAACCAGGCCCGGCCCCGCTTAGCTTTGAGATCTGTTCAAATCTGGCTTTGGCAAGAAGGTTTGACGAGTCTGCTCCTAGACCCTCCCGTACCAACAGAAAGTAAGGACTGGAGAGGAACAAACAGGAATTGAACTGCCATCTTTTACAACGTATGTGGGCAAACACTCTACCACCGACTAAACAGACAGTTGTACACCACTGAACACGATCTGCATATGAAACGTCCCGAGCCCACTTTACATCAGCAGACGACGCTGACGCCGCCGCCTTTTACCTGAGTCCCGGCGGTTCTCCATCAGAGCCTATAGAACCCACAGCCACAGGGGGCTGATTATCTGTGGAATTATCTGTCTATGAGGTGCTATATGCTAAACTCACGTAACACATAAAACACTAGCGCTGATGTTCTGAGAGCACGAGAGGAGCGACTGCACAAAATGGCGATGGGCTACTAAGAATTTCACTGAATGGCATTTTAAGATTTTTTTTTTAAAATAAACTGTTCATGTTTTAGTTTAGTTAAAGTAGTTTAGTATGAGAGCCCGTCATTTACACCTGGAGCTACAGCGACAGACACGCTAAGCTGTGGGCAAACGTATATTTAAATGCGTCAGAGGCTTCAGAGCTGCTCCTGCAACGCTAGATTCTGTATATTCTCATGTTTAAACGCCGCACTGTTTTCTTTCGCTTACATATCAGTCGGATTTATTACGTTTTAAAGTTACACAAAAGCTGACAGCAGGGACAATGCCGGGCTGTGGCTGTAAATTGTCATTATAAAGTCGTCGTTTGACATCGTAAAGTGTATAATATTTATTCACCACGATTATAAACCTCACGTAGTCCATCATTATCATTCACCGAGGTCCTGGATGTGACGCACAGTGTTTACGAGACTGTAGCGTTTTAAGATACCTTATTTTGAAAGGGCACCGGAAGTTTATTTTGACACCACGTTGTAGATTCATATAAAAAAAGCGATCCTGCTTTGGTGTAAATTGGGGGTAATGATAGACTCTATGTGCCACCGAGGCTAAATTCTTCATAGCAGAGGTTGGGCTGGGATGAGACTTTCCATCTTAGAGGCACAGGACGTCACTGTGGATCGCTCAGGTTTAATATAAAAGAAATGTGGAGGAGCACTTTGTTTAATCAGTTTATCCTATTTTAGTATGAAGATTCAAATAACAATTCAAAAAACAAAACATTGAACTGTTTTTCAAAAGTTCAAAATGACAATTTTAATATTTGAGTTCAGATTTTAAATTCAATTAGCTAATTTACGTTGTTTTTTTTTTGCTAATCTATGACGTTGAGAGCTGTGTTGCTCATTGAGTTTTGTGTGCATCCTACGTAAATCAAAATTTAAAAGTGTACATGGATTAAATCTAAGTATGATCCATGAATCTAATGATGCACTTCCCAACACACTTTAGTGCAGAAGGGGATGAAACAAATATTTGAGTAAAATAAGTGTAAAGTATAAATGAATACAAATCAAATCATTAAACTCTTGTTAAGCCTTATGGAGCTCAACAGTGACCGCCTGCTCCACTTCCGGAAGTTAATTTTCCATTTTTCCATCATTTTTCCCATAGCCTTTTGGAAAAATTCAAATATTAAGAGTTCAAAGGCACCACGGAGGCTAACCAGCTACATGCTAACTAATATCCATAATGCAGTAAGTCCAAAAAGCACATTTAAAATGCAAAATTCAGCAAAATACTTACAAAAAACTTAGCAGTTTATAAAGTTTCCAAAACAGATTTTAAATAAAATTATAGGTCTTCTAGTCATTAGTCACCACATAGCAGAGCTCTGAGCAAGATTTCACACTTTTATCATTTTTTTTTTCTGAAGTCTATGGAAAAAATTAAAGAGAAATTTAGTTCCGAAACCGGGGGACGGGAGGTCACTTTTGAGCTCCATTAAGAGCACCTGGTTCATCTGTGACCGTCCAATCAGAGCTCTCCTCAAGAGGGAATAAAACCTGCTCTGGATCAGGTTAGGTTCACAGAGTTACCATGGTGACTGACTCATGTTTTTAGTGTTCGTTAGTTTACCAGCTCTGGCACTGTTGTTTTATCATCTCCTAATCTTTCAACACCAATGTAAGTATAAAATCATTTCAATTATTTACAAAACTAGTTTGTAGCTTAAGGGGGAGGGTGTTACGACCCTTGGCCTTAAGTTCTTTCCTTTTGTTAGTATTGGCCTGTTATGTTTTGTGTGTGTTTTGTTTGTGTTGAATCTCTCCCCTTTCCCCCGTGAAATCCTGGCTGTGTGAGCCCTCGCTGGTGATTGGAGGACTGTTTCCCCGCCTGGCCAATCCTGTGGCTCACCTGCAGCCGCCTCCCTCACTTAAGAAGATTCAGCTCACCTGTTCGGGGCTGTTGACCTGTGTGGCCAGTCTGCCATTTTGTGTGTGTCAATTTGTTTCGTTAGTAACTTGTTTGTGCTTGTGTCTAACTTTGTGTGTGAGACTTTAGTTTAGTTTTCTTGTTTTGTTTTTTTTTATTTTGTCACTCGATTCTGGTTGTAGGGTATGTGACTCGTGTTTTGTTGCGTTTTTTTTTTTTTTCGTGTTATGTGTCCCTTAGTTTTGTCATTTGTTTTTAGGCTTAACTTGTTGTTAGACCTATGTGACCAGTTTTCTAAGAGACAAAACTTATTTGTTAGTTGTGTTATTTTCGGTTTCTTAGTTTAGGTTCTTTTGTTTTATACATTTACGTAAATATTTTAGTCAACTTCGGTTACTTCGCCCTTTTACAAACCTGTACATTACATTACTTCTTTATTTCACCATTTTTCCATCTTTTTTTTTGTTTTTTGTTGTTTTTTTTTTTGTTTGTTTTTTTTGTTACTTTCCTGGGTCGTAACACTCCCCAATGTCAAAGGGCGTGACTGACAGGCCGATTGACCAATCAGAGTCCATACGTGTCAAAACAAACATGGCTGCTCACATGTAAAAAAGGGGGGGAAATACAAGGACTGAATCAACAATCGAAGCACCAAACTGTTATTTATCTCAGGTAAATGAAGTTATAGATTTTGTGTGAATGATACGAGAATTTTCATGAGGAGAAGCCTTCTGCATTTGAGGGACACGTGATCCTCCGTTTTCACCGCCACCAGCACACGGCCGCTGCTCTATAATTAGTTCGTTCTCCAATATTATTTGGCAGCGTCGCTAGAGTGATCTGCAGCTGCCCATAGGAGGGTCCGACAACTTCGCAGCTCTTTGTTAGGATGACGTTTACGGCGACGTCGGCTCGCGTTGGGCGTCGGCGGACTTGTTTCTTTTATTAAGTCGCTTTAGATGAATGTTGTGATTTCAAATGTGCAAATTAGAACATCCACGGGTGTCAGAGATTATAACTATACAGCAGACACAAGCACAATAGGTCTTCTTTAAATTCTTTGTAGCAGAGGACTTTGAACGCGTTTTAATACAAAACTCACCGGTATCGGATCAATATCGCAATACTAGTTTTACTCTCTGGTATCGTTCCATCGTCGGAAATGCGGCTCCTAATGTGACGTAATGTAACTGATGAGGTGCTTAGATGCGGACTTAAAAGCTTTGTGTTGCGTCATAAGTGTGCGACCTAATGGACATATTCAGACAATGGGTTATGGAAAACAACATGCACTTATTTCAAAAAGGGCATCAACTTGAAAACTGAAACTTAAAAAAAAAAAAGACTAAAAGCGGTAAGTTATGAGGTGGGATGGCTTTAGTGGGCATGACGATAAAGGGAATCAGAATGTTTTAGGGAAACGATTCCTGGGTTTCTGTCACAAGAGTTTTTCCCGTTATGGGGCGCCATTTTGAGGACTTATCCGAGCAGTGGTCAAGGTTTCAAAGGAAATTGCAATGTTTTTAAAGGGCCCATGTTGCGCTATTTTCTGATCTATGTTGTTTCCTCATCAAAAACGTACCTGGAGTTTTGTTTTGTTTCATTTACACATATTTAACCCACAAACCCTGCATATTTAGGCTGCGTTCTTCTCTCAAACCGAAAACACTCTGTTCCGCCTTGCGATGTCACGTAATACAGGAAGTGCTCCACTGTGTTTTTAAACTCCACACACCTTCACTAGAATCATTTGGATGGTTTCAGCCCTTGATCTGCACATCTCTACTGAACTAAAGGTAGAAGGTAACTTGAAAACTACAGTTTCATGACGTCACAAGGTGGAATAGAGCATTTTGAGCTTTGGAGATGTAGACAGACTAATGATAGAGGATTATTTATGTGTGAATGAAACAAAACACAACTCCAGGTATTGTATGTTTTTGAGGAGGTAATAATTCTAACTTGGTTTAAAGCTCACAAGAGTCAGTTTTGTGTAATATAGGACCTTTAAGCACAAACTTTTTGACTTCAGTCTGGGTGCAATATTCATTTTTCTAGTTGTCTCCATAGAGATGTTATTGCCCCAAATATTTCCTAGTATGGCATTAAACTGATCTATTTTGCATTATTCAACTACAAAATAGATCAGATGTTAGAATAGATGTTTTTGTTGCTGAAAGATGCCTTGAAAAACATGCGTTCTTACTTTGGGGGTGTCACCCGCTGGTCTCCATGGAGATACTGTAGTACATTCCAGACAAAGCGATAACAACTCTCTGACAAGTAGGTGGCTGAAACTGTCCGTCAGAAAAGTCACTCTGTACACCTTTAAATCCACAGTATGCAACTTTCTAGACAAAAAATAGAATAAAATGAAATCATGTTTTTTCATTATGGATGTGTTTATTGGAAAACATGCCTCGTTACTGTGAACTTTCTATTTCCACTGGACCATGCAGGTGACATGTCCCCTCCAGAAAGTTACACACTGTATCTTTTAAGTCTGACATTTTTCTACAGTTAAATACATATAGATATATAAATAGAATATCAAAATTCTAACTATATCACAATATCAGCAAATGAATTAAACATTTTTTCCTACTTCGGAACAATATGGTCTGAATCAAATTATGGTATTGTTTCATAGGCTTATTAAGATGCCAAGGTGCCATCTTCAAGGCACATAAAGTGCTTTACATCAAGGAACCACTGGGACTGAGGTGGGTCTTGCCCAAGGACACAACAGCATTCATCTGTGGGAGTTGCACTGTCAACCTGTGGGTTAGTGGATCTGACCGCGCTACCAATGATGTTTATGTCAAGAGCGGGATTTGAACTGCCAACCTTCGGATCTGAGGACAAACGCTCTGCCAACTGAGCTACTGTCAAATATCATTTAAGTCTGAAAAGTCCTGTAGTCCCTGTAGTACGGCTTAAAACAGGAGCTTTGATGTTTGTGGAAGAAGTTATGGTGCTTCAAAAATTGCAGCCTTTGTGATTTGCTAATTATGTCCATTCAAATTGCGATTTCAATTTGGTGGAGATTAATCTTGCAGCCCTAATTATGAATTCACAAGATTCGAGAACCTGTCCTATGCAATATACAGTTTCAACCCTTTTGTTGTGTTCTGTGTATTGTGTTCCGTGAGTGGTCCTCACCCATCTCCTCCTCGTAGCCCCGGATCTTCAGCTGCAGCTTGTCCTCCAGGTTGTCCTTGAGGCACTGCTCAGGATGGATCTGCTCCTTCAGGAAGGAGATCTCGGCCTTCAGCTTCTCCTGCAGGTGGCCGGCTGAGGCGCGGCGTCACCAGGTCGCCACGGAGACGCACCACCGGGCTCTGCGGCTCCTGGACGCATTCACACAAACACGCAGGGACCAGGTCAGAAACATGAGCGGAACAGAACGCAACATCATTATTTAAACATGGCGGTGACATCACGCTGGGGGTGTTCTACATGTCTCTCTATTGGAGGGATGTTCAGCAGTTACCATGGTGACACAATGCACACATTAGCAGACAGTGCCAAAAAAGGGAAAAACAAACACTTAATGGATTTAAACAACATATTTTCAGGAGCCTGTGATCAATAGGAGCGTTCATGGTCCTGTTTAGGTGCTTGATTTTTAACAAAAAAGGTGTGTAACTAAATGAAAAACTGTTAGCTAATGCTAGCTAGTTGTGACTGTAATTTTATGTGTGAGAGACCATGGACGTATAGGCTAATGAATCCTGGAAGGTGAACCCAAGATGGCGGCGTATTGTTTTCAGTGGCCTGTGCTCAATGGCGCATGGCTCTGAAAAACAGTTTTCTCTTCCACATAACGTCCCAGAAATAATGAATTAACCTTTAACTAACATTTTGAATCATTTGTGCTTTTATATTCATCACATAAACAAACAGAATTTGAACTGTAACATTCAGCAAAGAAATACCTCGATAACTGTAAACCACCTGCAAAATGTAACTAGAGTTTTGCCATAAATATCAATTGTAATTTCGCTATTACATAAAATTAGTAGTCAGTAGTTTAAATTCCAACTATCAGTGGTTGAATGTAACAAAATAAAAGTAGTAAAGTACTGTACTTAAGTAAAAATGGTAGGTATCTGTACTTTACTTTTACTTCACTACATTTGAGAGCAGGTATCTGTACTTTCTACTACATTTTTTTTAACTGTTCTGAAAAGTAAAAGTATTTTTTATTATAGCTTGAGACCAGCAGAAAAGGCTGATGGTTTATTTTCATCAAGGTCATAGTTTGAGCAAACAAAAATATACATATAAAAACAGCTAGAAAAAAATGATAGATTCAATCGTTTTTATTGAACAAAATTCAGCACAAATCTGTATCAAAATCACTACATTTGAAGCTTCATTAGGTCTCAAAGTCTGTGTGAAATACTTTTACTTTTTACTCTTTAAGTACATTTTTAAACAGGTACTTTAATACTTCTACTCGAGTAGATTTTTTTCATGTGACTTTTACGTTTACTTGAGTATTTTTTTGCTCCGGCATCTGCACTTTTACATAAGTACAAAATTTAGTACTTCTTCCGCCATTGCTAACTATAAATGTGTTCAAATTTCTGAAAGTAGTTCTCAAACATTTCACACCCTCTTAATGTACTTTCCAAACAGGACTAGACCTGGACTAAATCTGGACTACACAGGTCTAAGAGTGGACTAAACCTGGGCTAAACTGTCACTAGAGTCACAAATGCTAACTCAAATTTGATTTTGCAGTATTAGCCAAATATTTGACGACAATACTTCACTATAGAAATACCTACCAGACTACGGGTACTAAGCTAATTTACTTGAATAACTGTTTGAAGAATGTACGTCTCAGAGTACTTTTCAGACACCACACACACCCCTAGCACATCTGACACTGTAACAGTACTTTTACTTGAGTATAAGTTGTGGTTCCTCCTCCCACTGTAAGTAATTCTACAAGTGACAAAAGCTGTATGTTGTCAATGTGAAATGATTTGAACATTTGTGTTTCTTCCACCGCTCCTTCAGATATCATTTAGTTTGTCTCATTTTTGCGTCTGTCCTTTTGAAAATACCAAATTTTGCCAGATCAATATTTTTTTTCCTTCCAACTACAAAATCTTCAAATTATACAACAGACGCTGCATCCACACAATTACTCTCTTTCTCCAAATACTTTTCTGCTCCTACTTGATCCACTGCTTTGTACTTGTACTTGAGTATGTTATTTTGAAGTAACAGTACTCAGCTTTCCAAGTAGGACTAGACCTGGACTAAAACTGGACTAAACCATCGCTAGAGTCGAACATAAATGCTAACTCAAATTAGATTTTCCAGAATTAGCCAAATACTTTACACAAATACTTCAAAATAGCAACACCTACCACGCTATACAAGTGCTAAGTTGCATTTACTAATTCACTTGAGTAACTGTTGTACTTCTCAGAGTGGTTTTCAGACGCCATACACACCCCTAACATATCTGACAGCGTAACAGTACTTTTACTCGAGTAGAAATTTTGGTTACTCTTCCCACATGTGAGTAAGTCGACGAGTGGCAAAAGCTTTACGTCGACAGTAAGAAATGATTTGAACATTTGTGTTTCTTGGTTTAGTTGGTCTCATTTTTGTGTCTGTCCTTTGAAATTTTGCGCATTGTATAATTTTTTTTCAAGGTATTTCATCCATGCAGTTACTCATAATTACTCTCTTTCCCCGAATACTTTGAAGTAACAGCACTCTGCCCGCCCCCGCTGTCAAATCCATTGCCTGTGAGGTGAGTGGAGGAGTTACAGTGTCACATGGTGTAACGCTAACGCTAATGATGTAGCACCTGTGTCATTGGACTCAGCTGCTGCTGGACTGTAACTGTCTGCGGGGCTCACCCCAACTCCAACAGTAAGTTCAACGTACTTACGGTACAGTCTTTAACAAATGTTCTAAAGTACTTTTTCAGAAGTAGTGAGTTGCATTTAAATGAGTAACTTCATATTTGACTTTAAAGAACATTTTTGTTTAGTTTTTTTACTACACAGTTTCGGTTATCCTTGGCAAAAAAGCGAATGAATCCTTAATATTGATCAGATGTTCCATGCCAAATCATATTGTAAAAGTCAACAACACAAGAATAATGATTTTTTTTTAACATTTTTCTTTTTGTCTTGAGTGTCCCTTACATCTGTTTGCTAGTACGCAACAGTGACAATTATTAGTTGTTATATTTTGTTTTGTTTTTTTTATTTATGGCAAAATAACCTTCCAAATTATTCTTAAAGAAGACCTATTGTGCTTGTGTCAGCTCTACAATTATAATCTACGACACCCGTGATTCATTATGTTATAATTTGCACATTTTAAATCGCAATATTCATCTAAAACGACTTAATAAAAGAAACAAGTCCGCTGAGAGTCGGCACCGGGCAGCAGATTTTTTTTCATTAGTAACAAAATGACCACGCAGCGCTGCCAAATCCTGCGCGTATCACCGATTCAGAAAATAAAACTGGAGAACTAAGTAAGTACAGAGCAACGAGCGAGTAGCGGTGATATGATCGGCAATATGGCATCGTGAAAATAAGCGATTAAAGACGGCTCAAACGTGCACAAATGACTCTGAATACAACTCCGGGTGAGTAAATGGTGAGGGGAAGCAACTATAACATGGATAAAAGCTCTAAAAAAAATCAATTTTGTAGAAATGGTCTGCTTTAAAGATGCAACAATTTGCTACAAAAATGTAAAAAATAAATTCCACCTTTTTAAAACTGTAAAATTGTAGTTTTAAAAAGGTAGGCCTGGTTGGGAAACACTGTATACCCACAGTGCTACAGTAATTGCAATCAATGTGTTAATAACTACCATCCTTCTGAATATGATTTATCAGTTATATTTAGTCTGTACTTAAAGCTGCAGTATGTAACTTCCTGGAGGAGGCCACCTGCAAGATTCCATAGAAATAGAAAGTTAACCTAAAATTGTTTGAAAATATAATTGAATTTTAGTCGTAGCTAGTAGCTAGTAGCTAAATCACTTTTCTAAACATTTTTTTTCTGGCTGAAATTGGAATTATTCACAACACAACTTTTCCATGTAATTTGAAAGAAAATAGTCCAAAATGTAAGACAGGAAGTGCACAGTGGTTGCCTACTTTAAATTAACATATAGGCTACTAAAATATCATAGGCAAACATTAACTGAACTAATTACGTAAAAATGTTAGACTGAACTTAAAAATAATTTCTATATAATTATAAAGTTTCCGCTTTTTAAGTTTAGGGCTGCGACTAACAATTAGATTAGTAGTTGACTAGCCATTGATAAGGCAATTTTTTTCAATTATATTTTTTCATATTTTTACTGGTCAAACGCTTATTACACTTTGAAAATACATTATCAACCAAATCAAAGTTGAAATGAGTTTTTTATTTGATTTAACACGAACGCTGTCTTTGTTATAAAAGGTCTTTCGTGTGTGTTTTAGAGCCCGCATAGCCCAGATAACGATTATTAAAAATTTCGATAATCGTAATCGACTAGTCACGAAGATTCGCCTAATCGCTGCGGCCCTATTTAAGTCGAATTATGAATTTGAATCACTTCATCATCGAGCCTACCATCCCATCTCTCTAAAAATGCACAAGTACGATACAATTTGAGAAATACGTAGACTGACTTTGGCGTAAGTCTTCGTATTTATAACGTTAAAAATTATTACTTTTATTTTATTCGATTTCGATTCCTTGTGTCCGCTTCAGACTTATGAAATCCTCCGTACATTGCGTGGAGCGCTATGGAATCCCCGCATGACCCCTCGTACAGTAGAGCCGTACAGTAGCAGCAGACACAGACAGAGGGGGCGTGTCCACCACCACCACCTCAGCCTCAGCCTCAGCCTCAGCCTCCGCTACGTCCCCACGCGCGCGCACGCACACACCCCAGACACACGTACACGCGCGCACACAGACGCACAACCCCCTGTAGGTGTCTCACTTTGTCACCCTGCCCCTGCCTCCAGTCACCGCCGCTGCTCCTCTCGCTCCTCCGGCTCTGCTCCTCCGGCTCTTCTGCTCTGCTCTGCTCTGCTCTGTGGCGGCTGCTGTTGACGTCAGCTCAGCGTCGATTCGCCCAGGAGCCCGACCACGGAGCGCGAGCCAGTTAGTGCGTGCGTGCGAGAGAGAGAGAGAGCGAGAGCGCGAGAGAGCGGGCACTGCGAACTGCCTGACGGCCCGTGCCCTGCGTGTGGAGGCTCCCGACGTACGGATAGACGGATAACCCCTACCCCCAAAACTCCCGCAAGTACCCGTGGGTGAGTAGACCTAATACTGCTGCTGCTACTACTACTACTACTACTACCACCGAGCGACAAGTGGCAGCGCTCGCGTCCGGAGATCCACGCGTCTCTCACGGCTTTCTCCCATTCACCATGTGCGTGTGTGTACGTCCCCCCGGTCTGCACCCGCGCTTGTCCCCGTGCAACCTCTCCCCCGCGCTGGCCGCATCGGGAACTTTTTTTCGCTCGTGGCAAGTTACGGTCTTCGCAGAGGAGCAACACCTTGTGCGCGTGAACAAGTGTTAGTGCTTTTCTCCCCCCCCCCCCCGCCTTAAGTTTACTCC
>KN486522.1:5839-62658 GCA_000787095.1 Periophthalmodon schlosseri
CACTCTTTCACAAAGTCTGAGGCTAATACTTGCAACTGTCCCTTCTGGAGACTGGGGTTTCTTTACTCTATTTATGGTTTTAACAGAAATATGAAAAAACACCTGCCACAAGACTACATAACAAGATAAAATAATTCATACCCAGATATCAAAATTATACCAAAACTAGATACTATAGAAAACAGCATGTTCATAAATGAAAAGGCAGAATAAACTGTCCAGTCACTACCAAAACTCTGGCTATATCTCAATGTTTTCTCCTCTCTGCTGTGAGCCGTATAAATCCTTATAATCCCAATAAAACTGTGGTCACCATTGAGCGAATAATCAACTAAACGACAAAGAACTACAGCTCTTTCCTTGGTATCAAAATCACCTCTACTTGTTGGTATTGTAAAATGTATGTTTGAAGAAGGGTCTAAACTTCAGTCAAAACCAGAAAACTCAACAATTCAGACCAAACTAAACAAGACCAGGCCTTTTTTTGAATTCACAATAAACCATAAAAGAGTGAACCATCAGCTGTGGCATTAAGCAGCTCAGCGTGAGGGGTCTGCTCTGAGGCCTGTGTGGCTTCACCGCTGGAGCCCTCAGCCCATTTTAAACTCAATGATACTTTTGTTCTTGGTTAGCAGAGGTGAAAGGAGCCAGTCAGGAGTTCCCGCTCTAAACAGGACAACTTGTGGCCAGAGCTTCATCCTCGTGGCTTTTCTGTGTGGGGCTGCCGTGTGATGGCTAACCAGAAATTGTATTTGTTTAAACATATTTTAGTAAATACAGCCCACCAAGTTTCCTCTATCATCTCATTTTATTTTGTTATAGTTATTTTGTTATATAATTATTGACAGTTTGTACTGGCCTGGTGCTTATACCGTACTTAAATTTCAAACTTGATTTCAACATTAAGGAAAAGGCTTGATAAATACAAATTTTGATACCACAATGTAGGGTTGTCAAAAGTATCGAAAATCTGATACTAATCTATACTTAAACTAGTATCGAAACTACATACTCATTTGAGCAAGTATCGATACTAATAGGACAGAAATGAACCTTTCCTGAATAGCTTTAGAATGATCTTGAGCTGTATCAGATTATAATATAAGACCACATAGACTACACCCATGGACCACTATGGAAGCCCATTCTATTGTCTAAATAAAGAGTGTTTTTTTATTATCATCATGGTATCAGAATTGGTATTGAGTATCGAGTCTATTCCTCTAAATAAGAGTGTTTTTTTATTATCATCATGGTATCAGAATTGGTATTGAGTATCGAGTCTATTCCTTAGTATCCAAATTGAGTTTGAAATTGTAGTATCATGGCAACACTACCACCACAAGAGCCATTGATTCAATATAATCATTTATCAAGACCAATGAGGTTCATCTGGTCTTCCGTTAATTTATTTTATTAGATTCTTTTTTCAGACCAAGGTTAAGTTTGTTTTCATACCTGACAGTTTTGACTGCTCACTAGCGCTCTTCCACAGAGTGGACACATCACAGCAACATCATGTAACCACTCTGAGGAAGGCCTCTAGTGAGCAGCTGAAACTGTCAGGTATGAAAACAAACTAAACCTTGGTCTGAAAAGAGAATCTAATAAAATAAATTATCAAGACCATTTGAAAAAAAAGCAGAATGGTCCAATTTCGTCTAATTTTTTCAGTATAGGTTCCTGCTCAAATAAGTATAGTTTCGATACAGTATTGGTTGGTATTTTGTCCGTAATCTGGAATTTTTTTTCCTGCATACTGCACACTTTTCTGCATTGTTACATGATATTTGTTGTTGCCTATTCATATTTGCTATACTTATATTATGCATTTGGTTAGTGCATGTTCCAACTGTCTGTGCTTAGTACTGTCATAGCTGTATTTCTCCCACAGTAAGTTTGTAGGTCTCTGATTTTGCAACAGGAAGCTATTATTATCATTACCTCAACATTAAACGGGTTGGTCCTGTGTGTATTGTCCTAGACACTCAAACTGTTTTTATGGAATTAGTCACGCACCACTGGTCAAACTCAATGGGGCTTATAACCTCCGCCAAGGAGAGAGTGTGTTCTCAACAACACTGGATAGTTACATTGTTTGTTGGTATTTCGTCTCTTAGCACTAAAACTCAAAAACTAAGTGTCAGATCGTCATAATATTTATCAAACTAAATTTCCATGAAATACATCACAGATCACGACTTTATCCAAGCATTTTGTCAAATAATCTTGTACCGCTGCAAGATCAGGCCTAGTTTTCTCAAAGCGACTAGAATTTGAAACAAGCACATGCGTAACTTAAGATGGCAGAGATAAGAGTGGAACACATTATAGCATGCACAAAAATGCAGACAGACTAGAGCCGTTTTTCTGGTAGAAAATTATGGACTTTCAGTTTTTACTATTTACCACTTGATACAATGTTCAGAGTTGGCACTGTTGCAAACTTGGTGACAAATGTAGGACTATTACTAATATCACATAATCATTAGGATTTTTTGGATTATGTGTAATCAGGGATACAGTCAAGTTTATGACTAACTAACAGGATTCTCACCACCATTAACTTGCAAAATATTTGTCATGGTAACCCCTAGTTTCATGCATTATAAAACATCTTAAGGAGGAAGTAGAGTCAGTGCTAGACATAGTTCCTTGGATAGAAGTATTGTGCTATTTTGAACAGATAAAAAGTTCTGTAATATAGATTTTAACATTAGCTGTCAGTGTTTAGGACTTAACTTTGTTTTTAAGAGTATCCAAACATGAGTTGGTGTTGTGGGTGAATAGGTCAATCTATTTTGTTTGTCCTGGAGTCCAACAGTTAGCTAGCAAGAGGCACAGAATATACACAACCACTTGTCAAATCGATCATCAATTTAAATGAGAAACCATTCTGGAATGATTATTAAGTTACCTTAACATCTACACAAATTAATAGATCAAAGTGTTAATAATGACACTTTCTATCAAAAGACAGGAATCACTTCAGTGTATCAGTGGAAAGGCCCAGAGAATAAGCCCCTGGAGTTGTCAGTTTTTATATCTTTATTCAAAGCATGAAGCCTAATACTGAAAATACATTAATCTTTTATCCACTTTGTCAGATGTTCAGATGTTCTATTTTACTTATTGGAGACAATCAGAAATATTATTGTAGCGTTCTGGTGTAAGGAAACACGGCTAATTTCTTCTGGTTGT
Source organism: Periophthalmodon schlosseri (assembly GCA_000787095.1). Taxonomy (NCBI): domain Eukaryota; kingdom Metazoa; phylum Chordata; class Actinopteri; order Gobiiformes; family Gobiidae; genus Periophthalmodon; species Periophthalmodon schlosseri. Next base: position 9,041 of record KN486522.1, read on the forward strand.
TTATTTTCTGAACACAAGGGCTACTGTAGACCATAACCCACGCCAAAACAAGACCAAAACAGCAGCATTCTCACCTCACTAGAGCCAGTCTCCGACACAGACCAGTAACTGACGAATAGAACCTTCACGTTAACTTGTCCGCATAGCAACCAAGTGTCACGTACAAAAGCAGTTACATTAACAACACATAAACAGTTACAAGAACAACAAAAGGACACACAAAATATCAGACCATTACATTATAGACTTTACTGCTGCCACTTTATAAGGTGCAGTTTCAGTTGACTCATTGTAATGTGAATGAACTCTACGCAATATGTTCCCCATTGGATTGTGTGTTATCAATTAAGATGTTTTATTGTTTCCCATTCAATGTGCTTATCAGATGGTCCAGTCAGACTCTTTAGTTAAAACTATTTAGTTAAAACTTTGTGTAGGGTAGGGCTGTGCAGTTAATTGAATTTATAATCATGATTTCAGAATGATATGTGGCTCGTTCTGCCACTCAAAACTTGGAGCAAAGCCACTTCACACAGGCTTATAAACCAGTGGTTCTCAAACTTTTCACTTCAAGTAATATAAAAGTAATATAAAATTTGTCTTTCTGAGTAACACCAAATCTAATCCCAGATTTTATCAGGTCTAAATTAAAACTAAACATGTCTAAAATGAGACTAAAGCGTTGACAGTATAATTCTAAATAATGATTAAACCAAAGGAAGACAAAATCATGAATAGACATAGGCCTACACTGCAGATGGCCCTACATGCCATCTGCCATGTACCGCAGTTTGAGAAACACTGTAACAAAATCGTCACAAAACTAGGTTGGCCTGTACTATCTTTACAGGCTTATTTTGACTGTGTATGTATAATTGAAATTATTGTGATTTCAATAATCAGATAAAATCTTGTGTATAATTTCTGCCTTAATCAAGCTACCCAACTGTGTCACCATGTTTTTCTAGTCCCAATCCACAGCTGTACATTTTCATACACACTTCCCCTCCTGGCTCCAATGAAAGCACCTGGAATAGGCATTTTGTGATACCTGTTTGCCGAAGTGCTTAGACCTGTCACCATTTATTACCTCTGCATTTTTAGCATCCTGTGTAATCTGTCATAGCGTGAACAGAGCAGACCCGTAATGAGTCTAGCAGCCAGAATCCCAGGAAAGAGAAAGCGTGATCCCCCCCAAAACCTGCATGTGGTTTGTCCTGGGGAAGATTTAGCCAAATGTTTCAAAATGTGGTCTGGAGTGTATGCATCTGACCACTTGCGGTTGCCATAGCTGTTGTCGAGGAAAGAAAAAGCGGCATACTGTGGGTGCATGTTGATTGAGGTGCTGTTTAGTGGGAGAGTCCATAGGGTAATTGGATAAGCAGGTAAGTGGAGATGGGACAGGGTCATTTGGATGGTAAGGGTCTGTCATGGCCTGCCTTTTAGGGGGTAGGGGTGTGTGTGCGTTTATGTGTGTGTATATGTGTGTGTGTGTGTGTGAAGGGGACTGCAGAGGAAGGGCAATATGATCCCAACTGGATTCAGGGGCCCACACTTTAGGTCCTAGAGCGATCTGGCAGTGAAACTCAAGATGCAGTGTTCGGAGGGGTGCAGGGCGGACTACTTATTTGTGATGTTTGTTCAGGCCTAAAGTTGCTGTTGCTTTAGGTCCCTGTATTTAAAAAAAAAAAAAAAAAAAACTAAGCAGCATGCGTATTTCTCACTAGAACTAGAAGTCAATAAATAATATGTTTGGTACTACTGCATTAACTTGTATAGATTGATTTTGGATGCTATCTCTTGTGTCCCTCTTTTAACTAAGAACAATAGTCAAAATGTGTGTATCAATTATCTTTTTTTTTAATCCAAAATGAAATCTTTAGGTATTTATGGGAGACAAGTTTAGTTCATATATTATAATACATGCAAATTTACTAATTCACTTATTCACTCATTTCATATTGAGAGAGTTAATATTTGATTTATATAAAAAGGCAAAATGTATTGGATTGCATTTATGTTGATTTTTTAAAAATACCTTAGAATTGTTGTATTATTGAAGCTTTACGTAAATATGTTACTGTCACTTTAAGAGCGAGAGTGCGCAACAGCGAAAAAACAAGGAAGGCGCTATTGACATATGGTCAGTTGAGGCAGTGCATAAAGATGAAGCCAAATGGTTTTCTTACCGTAGTATTGTTTATTTTTTGAGAATCGCTTGGCTTTGATTGCTCCTGTAAGAAGATTTTGCAAAACTGTGGATTACACCTTGTTAACTCGATTTACATCTGAGTCCAGTGGGACTGCATTTCACACATTTATGTTTGGCAGATCATTTAAAGGTGCACTATATAACTTTTTTGGTGGATATCAATGGTGATGCTATTGCTTTGCCTAGAATATTCCACAGTATGGCATTAAACTTATCTATGGAGACAAGAAGATGAAGTTATAGGTCAACTCTTTTGAAAAGACAACCCGCTCACAATAAGAATGCTTGTTTTTCAATATATTTTTCAGCAATAACACATACAAAATCAAATTAAAACTGAATTAAAGCAATAACATCTCCATGGAGACAAGCCAGTAGCAGACCTTCCATCAGAAAAGTTGCTTGGTGCAGCCTTAAAATAGAGATAATGATAAAGATTGACATTGAACTTGCAACAGTGGCTCTAAAGGTAGGTTATCCCAGGGCCAGAATGATGTTGTCCTTATTCAGTGGTGTATGAATTATGAGTGAAAAGAAGGAATGTTATTTAGTTTCATAGATTGGACTAGACTATAAAATGTACATTCTATTAGCTGTGGTGTGGAAGCAGATCAAGTCCTGTGAGCATATTTGTCATGCTGCTACATGCCTATCTTCACTTGAAGTTGAAAAATGAAGATCCCTTGGGCTAAACAGGGCCTTTTAGAGGGTTTTTGTTGAGGTTACAGTTATGCAGGCACAATCAAAATGTCTGATATGAAACATGGGTGACACGGCAACCGTCCCCTGTGCAAATACAATATAGATATTTCATATATTAGGCCTTGACACGAGTAAAAGCTTGTAGATTTTAATTTTGATAATGCGTTCAGTCCCACTATAATGTAAGCATTTTTTTGTGCAATAGTCTTCATATAGATATGTTTGATGATTGATTTAGATCATAGATGGTATTGCTTTGCCTGGAATTTTCCACAGTAACGTATCTATTTTGCATTTATCTAATTACTAACGTTGGCCCGGTGGCATCCCATGCTTGTCTCCATGCTTGTCTCCATGGAGAGCCAAGCCAGAGCCATGCATTGTTGGAGTAACCATTCTGATAAAAACTGTTTGTGTTTTTCTTTCCACAGTGATTTGAGCATGAACAACATAACTGAACTGCCAGCCTTCGTCTTCAAGAACTTGCCCTATTTGGAGGAACTGTGAGTACATGCCCCCTGGTTAATGATGTATTTGCTTTGTCCCATGTTGAGATAAGGGCTTTAGCTGCGAGATATGCACCTGGCAGCTTGAGTTATTCCTAAAACAACATATATGTAATGCACAGAGCCTGCCCTTCCTCTGCGCTGTAGGTCGCTTACTAACAACTGCATTTGGCAACAGTCACTCACCATTCATGAAATCAGGCAGTTATAAAGACACACTTAAGCTCAAAAATCAAGATAAAAAAAAAATTAAGATCAAAAAAGGTGAGACAACATGCATTTACTGTCATGTGACATCCTGATTTGTGCTTTTAAGGGATTAAGGGTGGCAACAGTTGTGTGGGGCCTCGGAGAGCGGCACCCATCTAATCTCGCTGTGTGGTTGTTATTTCTCTGCTCTTTAAATGCTCCGCTGTCTGGCGCAGAGGGCTTGATAAAATCAGTCTACCTGATATCAGGTAACACACGCAGCCCTGTGAATGACCAGCAGCCCTTTTGTGGCAGTGTTTTTCAAAGCCCTTGTGCATCTTTCAGCCCGAGTCTTCCCCCTCTTCTTGTCCGTGCACAACTCCAATCTGCTTTGTCAAAAGGCAATTTACTTTTCAGCGCATTGTGTGGAGGAATGCAGGGCAGGAAGGAAGAAGGCAAAACAATGGTTACCGAGGCAACAGGGCAAAAAGACCAAACCCACCCAGTTTCTCCCAGGCCTTTTAGAGTGTGCATGCTTAATATAAGGTTCAGGGGCCAAATATACCCATGACTCACTATTTTTGGTTCCCATTGATGCATTTTTGCTATTGGCAGCTACAACTTGCAAAATAAACATATCATAGGTTGCAGTATTCAGCATCTCTGCCTCTCAGGTCTTTGTGTTTTCCAATAAGTGGGTACAAACAATTGACAGTGAACCATCTGTCTCTTTAATTTGATAATATCAAGCCTACATTGTGTAGAGATAAACCGATATGTTTTTTTTCATAGCTGATGCCGAGACAAAATACTGGCTTATGCTGGAAATTTGAGACCGATGGCCGATACGCAAAGAAGCACAAATGTTGGCCTAATATATTGGTCTATCTTTTCTATTGTGGTGTTAAATCACCTACTGCTCCTTATGCAATCTTGCATCAATGCTAGGGGCGAGCGCAGTAAATGCACTTCTGACTAGATACGTGCGACTTGTGGCAGTAAAAGTCTTGTTTTATGTTCATGAAATTAATTTTTATTTGTTGTTAAATAAAAAATTGATTGGTCCATGAAAAAAAAAAAAAATTGGATTTGTTTGCCATATCACCAGCACATGCGACAATTGTGCAATACTGTAAAACAGAAGTAAACAAAAATTAACTTACTTACGTAAATGACAAATGAAAACTTAATGAAAACAGTAATTGCTTTTTTATATTGGCTACACTACACTGTAGCCTTTCTTAGTTTGAAGCTCGGCTGCCTTTGATCTCCACTATCACTGAACTGTCACTGCGGCCCGTTTTTGATCATTTTTGATTGACAGACCATTTCTGATCCTCATTCTCTTTTTCCTGGGAATTAAATTTACACGTTTGTCTTTGTGAACTTTGGTCGATGAGTTTGTTGCTGAAGGGCTGCAGCAGTGTGAGTGAACCAGAGCATGAGGCCTCAGGGCAGAGTGAGAACAGAGAGAAGACAGAGACAGATCAGGCAGCTACGAGCGAGCGGACGTTTTCTTATAAGACACAACACAAGCAGAAATAACATCGCCTCCTTCGTAGTCACGCAACTCCCCTCCGGCCTCGGTAATCCCAGCCAAAGGCACAACAAAGCTCTGCAGACGTGATGACAGCTCCTCAGCAGTTTGTTGATATTCGTGAAACTTACCTGCGACCAATAAATCAGTCGAGTGAAAGCGTGACATCTGGGCTATGGCTTTATAGTTGGGAGGTGCCGAGTGTTTGTTTTTGTACTCATTTATATATAGTACAGTGGAAATAACTTATCTGTAACGTGACATATTGTTTTCTATGGCTTTTATTCCCATATCAATTTATATATAGGATTTGTTGATTTGTTTTGTGAAATTGGCTTATATGCACTAGTGTGTTATGTGATGTTTAACTAACATTTTCCAACTGTAAAAAAAGTGAATGGTGCTTTGTGTGTGTATGGCTGCCTCTCCACAGATCTGACCTGCAACTTGACCTAGTATGTAGATAGATAAATTAAATGTCATACTGTGGAACATTCCAGGTAGACACCGACCAGTATGGGGTTTTTTTTTGGCCGATGCCAATACCGATTATTTAGTTTCCTGAGAAAACGATGGCCGATTAACTTTGCTGATATTTTTTGGGCCAATATGTTGGTCTGATTTTGATTATTTTCCCAAATTATATCATTTAAATTTTACTGCACATTCACCCACAACCTTTTTTAGCACAAACCTTTAAGAGAGCTGTGTAGTCATGTTTTGTGCAGCTATCTCTTCGTATTATAAAGCTTTGTGTATATTATTTAGGCAGCTGGTTGTTCAAAACAAAAATATCGGCCTGTACTGGAGATTGAAGGCCGATAGCTGATAAGTGCAAATATCGGCCGGATATATATACACACACTCACGCACACACACACACACTCACACAAGCAGGTGACGACCAGTCCCAGACCAGGCAGTTAGTTTAATGTGCTTTTTAAACAGTTTGAGTGTGTATAGGTGAGCCCCTGTGCACTGGGCGGTTCTCAATGCATTCTCTCCTGACAAAGGTAGACATGTGGGAGTGGAGTTTCACAAGGAGAGGATTTAGGCTTTTCTCTTCCTGAGATTTAGCACATTCTTGGGTCTGGTCGGTCCCTGAGGCGACACGTCCTGAGTGTGCTGAAAGATGCATGGGGTGAGAGCATTTTTATGTTGGGAAACTTACAAAGCTGGTCATGATTTAAATCGCAACCTCTATTGGTCAAATGTAAATAAAAACAATGCAAATAAATCAACAGTATAACTTTTGCTCCCAAGCTGTGTGGGGATTTCCAGTTCTGGTTTCTCAAATGGATCCGAGGTTAATGTTAATGAGCCATTCAAATAAAACAGACACTGGCTTTTATGCACTGAAACTAGGATTATGCAATTCATTTAATTTAAGTGTGTACCGTCACTGGGCAAAGCCACTCATTATCTTGTGTGGTTTCATAAACATAAGTAATAAAATAAATGATAATAATGAATACTTTATTGGTATTACATAATGAATAATTAATCAGGTAATCATGATTTCAATTATGACCCAGATAATAGCTCTAACCACAAATGAAGTCATTAGGTTTATTAGTTACTTTATTGGCCAATAGGGCTGTTTTTTTTTTGAATTGATCAATTACAATTTACGTTTCAGTACATACTTTTAATCAGTGCCATTTAACACAAAATAGCCCACTTTATTCCTCCAAAGTCTGACCTCTACTTCCAACCACATGCTTGTACTGACCTCTCGATTCAAAAGCTCCAAACTGATCAGTGGCGATGTGAAACAATTGGATCTCGATTCGATTAAAATTTGATAACTTGCACATCCCCATTTCCCACTTACTACTGCTCCTACACAGCCCTCACCCAATCACACAATATGTAAATGATTGCTTCAGGGTTAGGGCATCTGGCATAAAAATCTACCTTGTGTGACTGCTTCAACATTATATTGAGTTATGGTTATGTTATAAAGTTCATTAACATGGCTACATGGCTGGTAGCGTGTGACAGTGGCTGCAGACTGTGGGTGATTTAAGTTCCCAAACTCTGAGGTCATATCAACAGTGCAACGTTATTGGCTGCGGAGAAACAAACATGATTCAACAGCTCCAGGCAAGATTTATGTCACCCTAGACTCGACATTTTGATTTATGCTTCTTATTTAGATGTCACAAGAACTACTGCCAGCGAGGTCTCATGCTTAAAACAACAGCAATCACACAATAACCCCATTTTGATAAGCTATGGTTATTAATTGATTTTTTTCTTCACGTGTTTCTTGTGCAAATACAATGGAAAGATTTGGAGACATTTAACGACTGAAAACAGGTTAGACACATACTGAAGTTGTTCCCTTCACGGATTATAAAGCAATAATGATAAGGTTGGATATAGACTTACGTATGACATGTTAACAGTTATAGGTGTGTCAGCTGTCTGCACCACTGCTCTTTAAGAAACTGATTTACTGTGTCATTACTGTGTTTTTGCTGTCGCAGCCTTATCTATTATCTGTTGTACTTTTTTTTTTTTTTTAGTTTTTCATCCAGCTCTTGAAAATATAAATATTCATGGTTATAGACATTTGTTCACTTACCCAAAAATTGTATAGAGCTACGCCAATCTAGATACCCATAGTTTACAACATTTGGGCTTTGAACACCTATTGTGACAAACCAGTACCAGAATGAAGGGTTTCTTAAAAACAAAAGTATCTTAAGATATTTTGCTGTAATGTAATTTTTTTATCTGTACATCTGCACCATAACTGTATACGCTAGTGTAATTTATATGAAAAAAAAAAAAAAAACTACAGTAAGCATTTTTTTACTTAACTAATTGGCCTAATTCCTAACCAATATTGAGACATTCTTGGTATCAGTTCATTGTGTTGAATATTCTTGCAAAGACTTTGCGCAATAACTCTATTCTAGGTCTAGCCTGTATTTGTAAGTGTCAGTGCATGATTAATGGTAGTTGGAGGGGCTATGGTGTCAATGCAGATTGGCAGCCGGGCTTCTGTCATTTTGAATGGATGACATGTAATTGTGTTATTTATTATTCCCATATTTGTTTACATTATTTTGTGCTGTATACCTGCACAGACCATCCCCCTGTCTGCTTGAGGGGCATCTGGACTCCAAATGCTGTGGTCCTGGTTCACACCCAGCAGCTCTTGTTGCAGGGAATTCAGCCTGGACTCAAGTTGCAGAGTGATAAATCTGCTGCTAATCTCCCAGGCCAGATAATATACTAGGGATATGTGCTCCGCTCAGCCTGCGCCCGCCTTATTTACACCCCTGTTTCCTATGCACTTCCTCTGCACCCTCCAGGAAAGGGCGGAGTGCACCATCTTTAAATGTCCACTGTGCTGACTGAGTAGATGCATTGTGGGTATTAAAAAACGTTATTAAAATAATTTCCGCTATAGACACGTGGTTTATGTGGCCCCTGGGATCCATGAATAGTGAGTGTGAGAAGGTCAGAAGGCGATAGGAGCGGGGGATATCCAGGACCAGCTTAATCTGCCGGAGGTGGCGGACGAAGTGACAACAGGCTGTGGCAAACACACATGTCTTTGACACCCCGGGCCTGTGCAAGCAGAGAGCAGCGTACAAGGGATCTCTAGTGATGGGGAAACTCAAAGTCAGTAATTTTAGGGAAAAAAATTAAAACTTCAGTATCTAGTTTATATCCCCTCAAGCATGTATGACCAGTCAGTTGTCATATGTTTTTTGTCATACATTTGTGTTATTTTTTCCTTCTTTAAATATTGTTTTGTTTTTTTGTTTTTTTACTTTTTACTTTTTTTTTTTTTACAGCACTTTTAATTTTCAATTCTTATTAGAGATCAACCAATATGTTTTTTTTTTCATGGCTGGTGCTGTTTATTTAGAATCCACACAAACCGATGGCCCAAGTTCTGCCGATATTTTTGGGCTGATATTTTTGGGCTGATATGTAGGGCCAGTTTGGATTATTTTCCCCATATGATCTAATTTGAATTTGCTAGAAACTCCTCCACATTCTCCTACTACAAACTGGGTAGCTAGAGCAGCCTCTTTGGACTAAATAGTTCGAAAAAAGCTTTAAGCATACATTCTTTATGCATATGAAGGTAGCTGGTTGGCCCAAACTAAATATGGGCCTCTGCTGGAGTTGTAAGGCCGATAGTTGATACGCTAAAAAGTGCAAATATTGGCCCAATATATCATACAACTTATACAGTATATTGGCCTATTTCAAATTATTTCTGTAGATATTCAAAGTTATTTTACACAAGAAAATAAGATTGCAGGTCTACAACTTGTAAGTAACTAATACATGTACCAACAACAAACACCATAAATCAACAGATCATAATCAAATTGTGTGATAATAGTCAGAGGGCATTTAGACACATTCAGGCATTTTACATCTTGTTTCTATCTTACTATATGTCAGAGTGCAGTACAAAATACTAACTGTGCATACATAAACATATCCAAATATCCAAAGTGTATCTTAAATGTTTATTGTTTGTGTATCTTCCAGGCGGTTGGCTGGAAACGACTTGTCATTCATCCACCCCGAGGCTCTGTCTGGACTCCATCAGCTCAAAGTCCTGTGAGTGCGTGCGGCCTCCTCCATGTTAAACTTGCTGTACAAAGACCCTCACTTAGACCAGTCCTGTGAACTTTTCCACTCACACCAGAGAGCAAATATTAGCCCAAGACTGCTAACACTTTGGGTTCTTTTAGTACACTGACACACAACTTTATCTACCTATGACTGATCGTAATTGTAAAACTATCTTTCTGTAGATTCTTGGGTGTAAAAATGACACACAACTTTCTTGGTTATTATCAACAGTGTAGACACTAAAAACACAATGTTGGTACATGTTGACTCTGCCTTAAGCTAACATTGCAGAGTGCTTTTGACTTGCAGTTGAAACGTTGTATAAGAAGCACAAACACTTAGGGAGGAAACTTTTTTTTTTCTATATTTAAATCTTAAAACTACACAGCTGTAAGCAAATGCACGTGGAACAAGACTGGAACAAGCATTTTGTAACCATTGAGGTCCAGATACAAGGAAGCCATTGTTTTGTTTTTTTGGAATGACGTCTTTCTACTAACATTTATTCTTACTGATGGTGATACTATGTTCCGTGAGTAAAGGAGCATAAATTGTGTACAAAGTAAGCTGTCTAAGTAAATTGGAAGAAATGGGACCTCCAGTATCCAGTGTATCCAGTGTCCTTAACATTGTTTTCCTTTTCTGTAACTTGCACCCATTTTAAAATATATTTCTGTTAGCCCTATAGTTTGTTCTTGTGTACTAGAAAAAAACTAACCAAACCAAAAACTGGACTGGCAAAATAAAACCCCAAAAGTGAATGAATGTGAGAGTGTGGTGTTGTCACTGTGTATTTGTCGTAGCTGCTGCTAAATTGGCCATTACCTTTTAAGACAATTGTTTTGACATAAGAAACACAGTTTACTCGTCCGATTTTTTCATTTATGCATGTATACATTTCTCTTGCAGGATGCTTCAAAACAACCAGTTGAGGACTGTGCCAAGTGCTGCCCTGAAGAATCTCCACTCTCTTCAGTCTCTGTGAGTCATGTGACCAGGCTGTTACTGTTGGGTTTAAGTGGGCTTTTCCTTCATGCTTCCAACGTACCAGGGTCTAAACGCCGATTACTGTTGAGACACTTAATTATGATGCATGTGTTTTAATCAACAATGATTTTGGCAAAGACTTAAACAAAGGCTTAGTAACTATCTTTAATAAATATGCTTTGAATAACAGCTTTTTAAGTACTCTAAATTACAAGTTAAAGGTGCAGTATGTAACATTTCTGCTGGAGGGTCCTTTAAATGCTTGTAACCATGGCAGAGTTATTGTTTGGCCTGCCTTGAGTCACTGCGATTCCTTATTCATCCAGGAGTGGCCCATGGCAGAAATCTGGACACTGTTATTGAAATCAAGGCGTTTTGACTGCTATTATGCTAGAAAATAATTTTCCATTTTCAATCTACCTTTAAAACCTTTTTTACCACTTTGCTTGAAATGTTCCACAATATGGCATTAAATGTAGAATTTATTCAATTAGATTACATTACATTTCATTGCTCAAAACTACCTTGAATGCAAGCATTCTGACTTTAAGTAGCCTCGCCTCTCTACAGATCTGATCTGCAACATGGCCTGATCGCACCACTTGTTTGTCTCCATGGAGATAGATGTATTTATTGCCACATTGTGAAACATTCCAGATAAAGCAATAACGTCTTCTTGGAGACAAGCTGGTGGCGTACCCTCAACCAGAAAGTTACATAGTGCACATTTAAACCTTTTATAATTATTTTACTAAAAGAATCTTGTGTTATTTTGCATGTTTACTTATTAAAGAACAAAAATGCCCCAGGGATCAAGTATTTGCTAAACAAATATATGCAAACAAGCTCTGGGTTAATTTGGTTTTAGACTAAAGTCAGCAGAGAAGACTTTACACCGTGAATGACAATGTTTTAAGATCTGTCGACATGAGTGAAATATATGTATCGTAAAGGTCATAGTTGCTGCAGAAACACTTCCTGCTAGTCTCCAAATGCCCCCTGGCCAACATTAGGGCAAGTGCTGAGTGACGAGAATGGACTAATTACACTGTTTATGTAGAAAACACACTTTGTCTTAATTTACACTGTGGTGATGTCATAGCGACTGTTGCACAAGAACAGTGATAATATGCTGTCAAAACATTCAAGACCCAGTTACTAATCAATACTAAAATGAGCACTGAAACTATAAACTAATTTAAACAAGTTTAACTTTTAGATGGTTCTTGATCTATATTGGAACTGGCATTAGACCACATGGTGATATTAAATAAACAAGTGTTGAAAATTACATTATATTGTTTACCGACAAGCGTTATTCTTAGTGTCAGGTTTGAAATGTTACCTTAGCTGACAGTAGTAATGTGGGGCTGGTTCAAATCTTCCTAGAAGCTCAAGAGGGAAACAAAAGAGTTGCTGATAGAAAAAACTAATAATGTAATAAGGACCTAAGGACAATGAATGTGTTGCTGGGTTTGTTTAGGGCCATACCTTTTACTGTTGGCAAATACAATGATTAGCCCTTGCTTTATTTAAATTATTGTATTTATCCACTCATTTTATGACGCTTTAGCTCTATTTATCTTTTAAAACTGATAGACTAATTAATAGAAACAGTTACACAGATATACTTCCTCTGAGTTTAACAGATGGCCCAAGTAATATTCCTCTGAAAAATGTTTGCAAAAAAAAGTGAAGGCTTCATGTCAATCAACCCTGTTTTTCTTCCAGCCTAGACACTTGTGGAATTTTGAGGGAGTGTGAGGAAAAGAATTTGAACTAATGCTACAGTGATGGTGAATAGTGAGTAGTAATAAAACTGTTTAGACATTGGAGTGTAATGGGTGATTCTCGGTACAATAAACAAACTAAACAATAGTATATGCCCACATGGCAAAGATCAACACCATTTTGGGTTCTCCAAAAAGAATTAAATGGCTACCCAGATGCTTAAACTAGTACCAAAACTAGAGGCTCATTTAAACAAGTAGAAAAATCCATTACAAAATGACAAATCTTAGAATGGGCTTGATCTATATCAGAACTAGTAATAGACAACAGAGTAATATTATAGAGACTGCTATTATGTTGTGTTGAACATAGTATCTTAAAGGTGCACTATGTAAATACTATGTAGGTAGATCAGTTCAGTGCTCTACTGTGGAACATACTTGGCAAAGCAATAACTATTCCATGGTAATAAGCAGGTGACTAACCCTCCACAGACATAGTACATCTTTAAGTTGTAGTATCAAGACAACACTTATGTTCAGGTATATTCTCTTCTTGTCAAACTAGTAGACCTTTGCTCCACACACAATGCAGAAAATATAAAATTTTGTAAGTTCCTGCAGAATGTGGGACTGTGGGAAACCAAGGACAAACACAAGACAGCTCCATCGTAATTATATGTGTTACTTTCTACTGGAAATCTGCCAAGTATGTGATTGTGAACCAGTGTCCTAAGTACATAATTGTAGGTAACTACTTGACTAGTTTTCTCATAATTGTGGTTAAAAATAAATGTTTCAGACTGGATTGCCCTGTCTGTGAAAATGGTGCCACTCCAGTGATTAGAAGTCATCATGGGAGCTTTTAAGGATTTTATAATTGAACATAAACAACTTCTGCTACATTATAATAAAGCTCTATCTAAGAAAACACCTATGTTGACTGTGATTTCTATGAATTACCAACTGAAAGTTTGGACCAAAATGAATATTAAAATTACAAAGTGAAGACAAAATTATGTCTCTGAATTTATAGATTTTATCACATCACACAATGTACTTTGACTGAATGTAAAAATAAACAAATCTCACAATACAATACATGCACAATACACAATATAATACATGCACAATACAATACATTAAATTTATTTTCAGATGAGACAAGATCTTGTGCTACAGGATCTTGCAAGATAAAATTGCAAATGAGATAATAGATTGTGCAAATGTGTTGAAATTAATCTTGTGAGATTGTTTGAGATGTGTTTACGTTTGGCTTGGACAAAAACTGAGTTACATCTCTTTGAACAGCCATAATTTAAAAGCAGTGCAAAAATGACAGAAAAAATATAAAATAAAGACAAAAATATAAGACAAGAATTGTGAACTGAGTTACCAGTACTACTGAGTACTGAATACTATTTATTTATTATTATAAAGTATGTCCAAATCTTTTCTTGTGGACCCTTTATGGGGTTTCATCCCAGCCCTATTTTACAGACATTGCATTATTGCCATAGTATAAAATTTGCAAGCACATTGATTAGCCCAAGATTGTATTTCTATTGTCTAATAAAACATATTTCCCCTCGTCTCATCCATAGGCGTTTGGATGCTAACCACATAACCAGTGTCCCGGACGACAGTTTTGAGGGGCTTCAGCAGCTCCGCCATCTTTGGTTGGACGACAATAACCTGACGGAGGTTCCAGTGGGCTCCCTCAGACACCAGGCCAATCTGCAGGCCCTGACACTGGCACTGAACCGCATCTCACACATACCGGACCACGCCTTTGCTAACCTGACCAGTCTCGTTGTGCTGTAAGTCTCATCTGTTTAAATGGGTTTGATGGAATGGGAGTTTGCGTCATGGTTGTCAGTGCCGTGTAACATCATTTCTGCACTGAAAGCATCCACTATTAATCACTTATGACATTTCCAAGTATGCAGCTGGTAGTCTGTCTGCACTGGCTATGCTTAGACCTGTCATGATAATTACTATATTGACTTATTGTTCAATAAATTATAGATTGAACAATCATTTTTGGGGTCAATATTTATCATGGACACTGGGTAGTAGTGGGGATCTTTTTGTTATTTTTTCTGTACCATAATAACGTTTGAGCTGTAGAGAGTGGAATAAATAACTTTTAAGATTCATTTTAGTTACAGCAACTGTTTTATACAGCATTCATCTCAAATCATGTTTTCTTTTTTTTTTTTTTTTTACAATATTGTATATTTAATAGTTTTTGGAGATAATCCTTCTTCAGAGTTATTGTGTTATTGTTTTTTCAGCAATATTTTGCTCTTCACAAAGTTCATGATTTGTTATTGTGACATGCCACACATATGGATCACTGAATGTGCACTGAATGGACCCACAATCAGTCAGATGACATCAAGATGTACGCTAAGAGTGAGCGAGACATCGACTCACTGAGCCACATCACCAGGATCTACAGCACAGACAGTGGTCATTCGGCCTTGAGAAGTGTAGTCGGACAAAGAGAGGGAAGGTAGTCCACACAGGAGGGGTCTCACTCCCAGAAGAAACAATAGCAGACATTGAGGACAGTTGCAAGTACCTTGGTATCCCACAAGCAAATGGCAACCTTGAAGTGGCAACAAGGAAAGTGGCTATGACCAAATACCTCCAACGAGTAAGGCAAGTCCTAAAGAGTCAGCTCAATGGCAAGAACAAGCCCTAGCAATAAACAGCTACGCCCTGCCAGTAATCAGATACCCAGGCGGAATCATAAGCTGGCCAAAGGAGAAGATACAGACCACAGATGTTAACACACGAAAGCTCCTGACCATGCAGGGAGGGGTCCATCCCAAATCCAGCACCCTGAGACTGTACGCGAGCCGTAAGGAAGGTGGCCGAGGACTAGTGAGTGTGAGAGCTACTGTCCAGGGTGAAACATTCAAGATCCATAAGTACATCAAGGACAAGGCCCCAACAGATGACGTGCTCAGCGAATGACTGGAGCGCAGAGGAAAAGGTGCTGGAGATACCATCATGGGAGGACAAGCCCTTGCTGAAGTGGCTAATATCAAGAAATCCTACCAATGGCTTGAGAGAGCTGGTCTGAAGCACAGAGGCACTCATCCTGGCTGCACAGAGGCAGGTCTTGAGCACTAGAGCAATAGAGGCCCAGATCTACCACACCAGACAAGACCCAAGGTGTAGGCTGTGCAAAGAGGCCCCTGAGACAATCCAGCACGTAACTGCAGGGTGTAAGGTGCTGGCAGGGAAAGCAAACATGGAGCGGCATAACCAAGTGGAGCACATAGTGTGCAGAAAGAGAGTACGGACTGGAGGCCCAAAGTGGGAAACACCTACAAAGGTAGTGGAGAATGACTGAGCTAAGATCGTGTGTGACTTCCAGATCCAGACTGATAAAATGATGATGGCGAACCAACCGGACATTGTCCAGACTAACAATTTGAGCACCGGAGCACCTAAGATTTTCATTTGGGTGCACCAGAACATTGTAATACATTGTCCTTAAATTGACTCAACAATAAGGGCTAAATAAATAAAAAAGCTATAAAATAAATATTGGCTTAAAAAACTAGTCAGAGTGAGAGGTCTGTGCTTTTAAGGATCTTTACAGTTCCCTATAGTACGTGCAGAGTGAGCCCTGTTACTTTCAATTTCAATAGTTGATCTTTGATAAATTTTTCCATAGTAAAAGAAAAATTCAAATCTGTCAGCTGGACAAAAAGTTGTAGGAGTGAAGATGTTTCGCTGCTCATCCAAGCTGCTTGAATTTTTCTTTTACTATAGATCATACCTGGACGACTGAGGCATTACACAGACGTATTTTCCATCTAGATTTATTTTCTTCACCTCGCTCATCAGCAGCCTCATTTAAGTAACTAAGCACAGTGTGGAGGATCTGCAGGTTTGATCGTTCTCTTTAAAGATAGGTAGTGTGTCTCATTCACAAATAGAAAAGTCAAACTTATGATCTCTGTGGTGCATTTAGCTCTGTGCGAGTGTGACCTGAGCGCATTGGTCTCAACAGATCCATCTGGCTTTTGTGGTCTGGTCAGAAGTGAGGGCAGAGTGATTGAATTAACATTTTCATAACCACAGACACTCAGTGGTTGAGTGTTATATCTGTTGTTTTATGTTTTGTTTTAGATTTGTGTAGAGTTGAGCTGTGTTTGCATGTGCAAACATCTCTCATCTTATCAGTAGTGTCAGGACCACTCCTTGTGGATGAGCAGTTATTCTTTTTCATTGTCATAAAGTGATATATAACACTTTTTTTTCCTGATAACCCTTATAAAACCGTTTTGTGTGACTTTTGTTCTTTTTTGTTACATGTACAACAGCCATTTTGAACAACTTCAGTATTAGTTACATTCTTCTATTCAAGTTGTAGGCATAATGTCATGTAATGTAATCTAATGTAATGTAACAACAGTGTTGAGACATATCCAGGTCGGGATTATCTTGAACTACAGGATTCAGTAGTACACTGTTTGAGATTAATTAAAGTGAACATCCTCCACAATAGCTCCAATAGTGGCCCTCATAGGCCTATATCCTAAATAACTCAGCAGGACCAACCTGCTGGTAGAGTTTGTAGGCTTAATTAAAGAGGCACACTGTTAGAGCATTTCATGTTTACAAAAATGACCTGAGGGAAAAGTAGTGGGAGTCGAAATCATCAAGCAATAAGTACTTCTCCAGTTAAGACCTACATAAACTCCACCACAGCTGTGTTATCGCAGAGAATGCTTGTGTGTTCGATTTAAGGGCATTTCTGGTATAAACATTAACCCACTTTAGGATATTTATAACGTCACATTTAAGACAGCCACTGGGGTCGCAAGTACCTGTTGAGTCTATCCAAGTCCCATGTCTGGATAAAAGTAGAGGCTGTGTCAGGGAGGTCATCTAGTGTAGAGCATATGCCATATCAATAGTATTTAATAGACTGCAGCCAGGACCGGGCTAGGATTTAGTTGATTTGATGTGGCAACCTAGAAAGCCAAATATACCTTCTGTACTTTTCAATAGGATCATAAAATATCTCCATATAACCTCAAACCTCTTCATAAATTCTTTATGCCTCTGACAAAATAACCCTAAAGCAGGATAACCCCTTTAAACCCCTTTCTAAACTAACCTATAAGGAATAAAACATTAACTGCAATTTATGAATAGCCCAATGAAACACTTATTTACAGTACTTACACAGCTCAAACTTCAATGTACTACAAAAATAAGTTCCCCACTAGAACCAAACATATACATGATAAATACGGAACCACCCAAAAAACTGTTCTTTTATTTACTGAATAAGTTGACAAAATAATTAAAGTGGTAGGCCTAAAAAATCATCCAAGTAGGCTAAAATAGCACAAGTTTGGAACTAATGAACGCTTAATCTTCTTTATACATCCAGTCACACAGACACATAAACAGAGGTGGGTGCAGTGAGTGGTTTGGCTTCAGGCTCAGTGTAAACTCATCAGGATAAACAGGAAGAAGAGCCCTGGATCTATTAGACAAAGAGCCCTTTTTCCAAGTACACACTCAGACACACCTGATTCACAAACCACTGCTCCTCGCAAATGAACTTGGCTTTTGTCCTGGAAGTACTAAACCACAGCTTTATTTTCTATTCATATAATTTAGCATTGTACTAAAAAAGTTAAATACATTTAATTCTCTTATTTGTTCTACATTTTCGCTTACTTACACATATTCTACTAAATCTCTGTGTTTAATACTCTGCTACTACTCTGCTACTACTACTACATGTACGACTACTCTTACTATTATTACTAAAAATATAAAAATCTCCATCCATGCTTTTTAAACTTAATCTATCCATGGGTTTCAGAATGAATAAATGGTGTAAAGCTCTCAAAATTTTGCATATATCAGGAAGCTGAAACTCACAAATATACAAAATATACAATACAGATAGTGCTTGAGTAATACATTCTACTATCTATATGTGTCTACTATACTGATGGTCTCAATGCTTTGTCTTTTCCAGGCATCTCCATAACAACCGTATTAAGGCCATCGGGGAGAAGTGCTTTGCTGGTCTGGTGAATCTGGAGACTCTGTGAGTAATGTTTGTAATAGCAGTGTGTTTGTGTACATTAACAGCTCCCCGCCCTCTGCTGCTCCACTCCTCCAGACATCATTGTGTCCACTTCCGTCTTTAATTGCCCCAGGATAAATAGAGCAAAGTACACGATGCTTATCGACTGTGCCCTCCCACTGTTCATTTCCCCCGGCTGGAAAAAGTCAGTTGCTCCTTAACCAGTGTCACTCTTCCTCAAAATGCAGAGTTTAATGCTATTTATTGCTTTGGTCCCATAAGGTGCATCATGAAGTTTTTCAAAGTAGGGGGTCTGCAACTGTTTGTCTCCATGTAGTAAGGGTGTAGCACCAAATTCTGGGCCCTGGGTACAAATCGTCTTGATGGACCTGCACTGCATGTTGCCTAATGAAAAACACACATTTCAGACTTTGCACTGGGCCCTGTGTAAACAGTACCCTTTAGCCCCCAAGTCCGACGCCCCTGCCATGTAGACAACATTTCTTTTCTTTAGGATGTTTCACAGTAAGGCATTGAAACTTATTTATCTAAAATGTGTGCATATCATCATGTGTTGTGTTTTTATTAGTAAAAAATACTGACCTGTAACTTGGCTGGGTGGTGTTACTTGTTTGTCTCCATGAGGCAGATAAGTTGAATTCCTTACTGTGGAACATTTTAGGCAAAACAGTAACATCTCCATGGAAATGAGCAAGTGGCAGACTCTCCACCAGAGAAGTGGACCTTTAACACAATTTTAGAAACAATCATCTATCTCCTTCAGTGACACAATGTGTAAGTTAAATAAACTGACGAGTCCCAATAGCCCCTGAATGAATTTGAGAGTGAATATTTTTTATTGCCTTTCTTAGGGGCATAGGGGAATATTGTGATGATGATATTATGGCAATCCCTCAGAAATCTGCTAAAATGTGCCTGTACATGTCTTCGTTAAGATTTAAGTGTAGCAAAACATGAATGCAGAATTATCACTACCGTTATTTAGAATACACTGCAAGTAACTGTTTATTCACCCATTTTTGTTGTTTCCATAAATAGTTTTTATTACTGAAAACAATATACTCACTATTCTAATTTGGCATATCTCCATAACAACAGTTGTCATGTATTTTTTGAGTCTCTGTGTCAACATGGGTAACACAAGCACATAGATAAACCCAGATAGTGCCTGGTGTAAGTAAATAATTTTTAAATAATTTTAGAAATGTGCTTATTTTAGCCAGTAGCAGAGGTGAATTGGCCTCATAAAGACAAACAATACATTACATAAAATGCATAACTTATTTTTACTTTCAGCAATTAGACTGCGCATACTTTAAATATGCAACAATTTTGTGACTTCCTGTTCCTATAATTTGTGTTGCAGAGATCTTAACTTCAATAACTTGATGACTTTTCCCAAAGCGATCGAGGCCCTGCCCAAACTTAAAGAGCTGTGAGTATCCTGTCCTGCTGGAGCTCCCTGAGGGGGTACATTTTGTTATGGGACAAGGGGCATCGTCTCTACATAAAGAAGTCCTGTCACTGCATATAAAGGGACTCAGATATAATGGCTAACTGGGGCACACTTTAAAATTAACCCAACAATTCGTTCATTATGTGGACTCATTTGGAGCACATTCCAGATGTCTTTACTAAAATGTGACACTCAGTATATAATTAACTTTCATTTACTGCCATTTGAAGTCTGTGGAAATAGTAGAGAGACTGTACATTAGCAGACCTTTATAACAAATTACCGTACATTTAGTCGTTAAAGTAATAAGTATGTATATAGGTATGTAAATTCTTAAATTTGCTGCTTTTTAAATGTGTAACTGAAAAATAGATATTCAACTTTTACATTATCTTCACAAAACACACGACTCAAGCGTACGCAAAGCTTCCGTTAAAACTGTGCATGTTAAATACAGTATAATTTCTATTGGACAAGTTGTGAAGTTTGATTGTTACTATCTACCTTGATTATGGCGCTTAAGTAAATTTCACATACATTTTTCCTGTAAACTTGAAAAAAAAAATAAAAAAATCACGTATTAGTTAGCTAATCAGCTATGTAGTAACTAATGTTTTTAGTCCAAAAATATTATCATAACCTTGCTGTTTTTGTTTCAGAAACAGATTTTGTGATGGGCTCCATACAAACTTTATTTTCAGTAATAACTGTTTACTGCTGTGTTGAGCATGTTGAGCCAAAAGTCCTGATTGTCTCTTTGACCTTCTTCCTGCAGTGGCTTTCACAGTAACGACATTGCTTCCATACCTGAAGGGGCCTTCCATAACAACCCCCTGCTACGAACCATGTAAGGTCACTCTCTGATCCACTAATACTGCACTCAAATACACTAGACGCACTAATGACTGGGACAAATACCAGCGCGGTCTCTCTGTGTGAGCCTGTGTGAGGACACGGGGTTTAAGAGTTTGGTACTAACTCAACAATAATAGTGGTCTTGAGATGGGTAGATATCTGTAGGATTTATTGAATTGTACATTTGATATAATACTATGGCAGATTAATCAACATAAGATGAGACTTTTTGTTGTTATTTTTGAGGAAAAGTTAACAGTGAAACAGGACAATATTTTTTAATTACTCATTATAAGTTTAACGTTATATGGGTCGACTCACTTATACTGTATTACTGTTTACTGTACTATTCATACAAGGAAAAACTATAGGCTTCTTCATCAAATATGTTTTTTTTTTAAATTCCTTTTTCAATCCTTAAGCTTTTGAAGAATAATTTTCACTGTCATTAACTTGTTTCATAATGTTGACTCATTCTCTGCAAGTTAGTGCTGTTCAAACTAGTTCAGTCAGAAGCTTGTCCAGTGTCCAGAAGATGGTGCCATTGTAAACTGCTGCAGTGTGACCTCTTGTTCTTCCTGTGTCACAGACACTTGTATGACAATCCTCTGTCCTCTGTGGGGGCCACAGCTTTTCAAAACCTGTCTGACCTGCACTCACTGTAAGTCCCTCTACACCCTATGCCCCACACAAACTTACACAAAAAAAACACTCAGCTGTAAATTAATATGATAAAACTTTTAAGTAGGTTGTGTTCACTGTCTAGAATCTGACTGTCAGAATTTAAAATTGAAGGCAGGGGCCAGCATTATTATTATCTATGGAAGAAATTAACTCTATAAAAATGTCTAAACAGAAAACCTTCAAATATCATAAATTAACAAACTCATCTTGTTATTTCTGCTATTTGGATAATTATAAGGCAAGGCAAGTTTATTTGTATAGGACAATTCATACACAAAGTATTTCAAAGTGCTTTACAGAATAAGAAAGACATTAAAATCACAATACAATAAATCAATAATCATAAATAATCATCATAAAATTAATATTAAAAGAGAAGACCATAACCATTTATTGACACTGTAGTGACAACATAATTTCACCTTCTCAGTAACAGGCCCAGTAATTACAGAAGATTGACAATACTATTAGCATTTTCAGTTTAATAGCAAATAGCATAGTGTTTTTAACTGTCCTCCATCACAATTTTAAGATATGGGCTCGATATCACATCACATTACAACTAAACAATGGCTCTGTTTGTCTGTTTTATTCAGGATGTTGCGTGGAGCCAGCAAAATGGAGAACTTTCCCATTCTCACAAACACCAACAACCTGGAGAGTCTGTGAGTATCATAAGCACATCGGTATTGTTTTATTTTTAAAAAATGACTCATTCTGTGTTTATATTTTCAGGACGCTGTCAGGCACCAAAATATCTACAGTACCTGCCCATTTGTGTGACGACCTCAAGCTTCTGAGGACTCTGTAAGAAACAATTCACTTTAAACCCTACACATGTAAATTAGTCTAGAATGGAAAAGAATTGTTATCTGTGTAATCCATCAAAACAATAGTGATGGTCAGTATGCTAATAGGTGTGAGAGCATCCATTAGGGGCCTGAACGATTATGCAAAAATATAACTCAGGCACAGTTCACACTTAGTGTAGTTCAATAGAACTAGCTAAAAACAGAAACTGTAAACAGATAGTTGATAGTTGTCCTATGTTGACAATTTTTTATTGGCTATTTAAATTTACTCAAAAAGCATTACAAATATAATATTGCAATTATTATTTATTCGATAATTGGCAAGTTTTAAATAACATCACAACATTCTATTCATATTATATAATCATATTTATTACATATGGGGAAAATTAATATTGTTGGAAAGCTGTATTTGAAATATAGTGAGTTATAGGGTGCAGTCACTAATAGAAATTCTCAGGTTCGACATTTGTCAACATGTACCTTTTTTGGGTTAAAAGTTTAACACTCAGATGTAGGCTGTATATAGACACGCAATGTTATATCATATATGAAATTGGTTATAATAATCCCCTTTGTGTGTTTTGTTCAACAGGGACCTATCCTATAACAACATAGTGGAGTTGCCGTCTTTCCAGGGCTGTGTCCGACTCCAGGAAATGTAAGAAATACAAATTCATGAAAATGTGATAAAACTTTTGTTAGAAACAAATTACTGATGAAACACAAGTCGTGTAATTAGTAGTTTTTAAAGGTTATTTCTAATTTTCCAATCTGCAGAAGCTTTCAGCATAACTCCATCCAGAAGATCGACCGAGACAGTTTTCAAGGCCTCTCTTCTCTGCGTTTGCTGTGAGTCAACCATCACACAACACACAGCCCCCAGTGTTTGCAAGTCACACATTAAACTACATGTTATTGTTGTTTTTACAGAGACCTGAGCAGAAACGAAATCCGAGTCATTCACAAAGATGCTTTTCTCACACTGTCAGCGCTTACCAACCTGTGAGTGTTACAGATAATATTTACAGAAGCATCACAATTGTAGGGACATATCTCCAATTTCTAAATATATTGGAAGTTGTTTTTCCTTTTGGGGCAGTGTCGGTTATAATAGTGATAAGCATGTAGTAGCAACATTTGTAGTAACTAGTGCTGTTCTTCTTCTTCTGTGCATCGATTAAATGAATTTAAAATTCAAAATTATTAGGATCTTGCGCAACTGCTATGTATACAAAGAAGTACTGGTAAAGAGCATTTTCATGTGAAAAGGCAGATTAAACTGTCCAGTCACTCCTAAGACTCCAGCTAACTCGTTCCATGCCTTCTCCTTTCTGCTGTTGTGCATTTAAATCCTTATAATCCCATAAAATACTTAGTCGATTAATAAGTAATAATTGTAGTAGGTGTGGTAGTAAGACTTGCATTAGTGATGAATAATTAAATGATACTAGTAATATCTGTACCAGTAATGTTTATAGTGCCTTTACATATTCATTCTTTCTTCTTATTATACCATAACTTGAAATACTATACATGGAATTATGCATAATATCTCCAGGCCCTTCAGTATGTTGAAGTATTTGTGATATGGAAGAAGAAAGTAGCAGCAGAACAATTTAATTTAATTAGCATTCAGTGAATACTAAAATAGCCTGTGTGTGTGTTTAAATTAATTTTGCAGAGATCTGAGCATGAACTCTCTGACCTTGGTTCCCACGAGTGGATTGAGTTCACTGAGCCAACTCAAACTGTCCGGAAACCCACAGATGAAGAACGTGCTGCCTGCAAAAACACTGCCCAAACTCAGGTGAGGGACAAGTGCTACTTTTATGCTATGTTAGCATACCATACGTTTATGTCAAATAAATTGTTAATAATTATATTGTAAGGATGTTATGCAGGGACTAAATGCAGGTCTCAGATACATTTTTCTTGGCCCTTATGGTTATTGTTGAATTACCCTTATCATAAGCAGTGCATTTTATTGTAGGTTCAAGACATCTACCTTCAAACATTTGTGTTAATACATGTACCCATTTGACTTCTTCACTGTACTTACAACCAGTCTATGCCCCACAAATGGCGACTGCTTTGTCTGTGTTTCAATATGTGGCCCTTGATGAAAAATGTTTGGATACCACACCCCTGATGTAATGTCTAATTCTGACTGTATGGTATTACACGCATGTATCAGATCTGTTGCAATGCTCATAAAAAGGCAAATAATTGTTATATACTTCAAGAGATTAAAATAGTGTTTTGATTATTTGTTTTATTTTATTATATATTGCTACATCTACTGCTACATTCCTTCCTAATTGTATAATCCCTGTAATTGATGTAATGTGTTTTAACTTTTTTTTTATCTGTAATGAGAAATGCAGGTTAATGACTCGAGCTAAACCCACCAGCGGAAACATAAAAATGAATAAATGTCCGTGGCAAACTCATTATTTTTATGTTTTCCTGATGTGGGAGTTTTGGGACACTCCGGAGTATAGTAGGATGTGAAGGCTCTCTTGAATAATTACTGTATTTTTTTGTAGGTCCATTTCTGTGCCCTATACCTACCAGTGCTGCGCCTTTGTCGGATGTGACCAGTCCAGTTTAGAGGAAAACGATGCAAAGAAATCAGGTGGGAAAGTCCAACACACTCATTATTATATGTATATAAGATAAGAGAAATGATTATCATCCTATTTGAGGTGGCACAATACGATAATTTAATTATTATGGACAAATGTTGTGCTTTCTTTGTTGTTTAGATTAGAGTGTATGATGTGTGTTATGTTCTAAATAAACTGAATACTTATTGTAGGTGGAGACGAAGTAGAAAGGATCTCGATGTTGATGCATTGCTCCCCTTCACCAGGTAAACATTTAAAGTGTAAAATAATTCATGTTTAATTTGTATATGCTTAACCAGTGTTTTGTACATTTTAGGCGCCTTTAAACCCTGTGAGCACTTGTTGGGGAACTGGATGATACGTCTGACCGTGTGGTTCATTTGTCTGGTGGCTCTAGTCTTCAATAGTTTGGTTCTTGTAGCCACTTTTGGACCCACTCACCGAACAGCCCGACACCCCTACTCTCTAGCCCCCAGCCTGCCCCCGGCCCGGCTGCTCATGGGGCTGTTGGCGCTGGCAAACCTCCTCACTGGACTGTATGTGGGGATCCTGACCGCTCTGGACCTGGCCACCTGGGGCTCGTTTGCTGAGTTTGGGGTGTGGTGGGAGATGGGCCCTGGCTGTCAGATCACAGGGGTGCTGGCGGTCTTCTCCTCTGAGTGGTCTATTCTGTTGCTGGCGTTGGCTGCAGTGGAGCGGAGTGCTTCGGTACGCGTGATCCTGGGGAAGGTCATGCTGTCTCCCCGCAGGAGCAGCTCTCATGGGGGGTGCTGGAGAGGGGGTCGGCGCTTCACTCTGGCCGCGGGGGTCCTGGCTCTCCTGGCTGCGGCCGGTGCCTGTCTGCCCCTTCTGACCTCCAGTGACCAGGCCTCGCCCCTGTGCCTGCCCTTCGCAGGGGTTGACAGCCCAGCTCTGAGCGTCACCGTGGTGCTGGTGCTGCTCAATGCTCTGGCGTACCTGTTCACGGCTGCTGTTTACACGCAACTGTACTGCCACCTGGGCCGTGTGGAGCTGGCCGACCCGGAGCAGTCTGGGGCCCTGCGGCATGTGGCCTGGCTCATCTTCACCAACTGTATCTTCTTCTGCCCCGTCGCCGCCTTCTCCTTTGCCCCTCTCCTCACGGGGTCCGCCGGGGGTCCAGAGATCGCCAAGTCCGTCACACTGATCTTCTTCCCACTGCCCGCCTGTTTGAATCCTGTGCTGTACGTGTTCTTCAGCCCGGCCTTCAGGGAGGACTGGTCCAGGCTGCGCGGCCTCAGAGGGGTGTCCCGAGAGGTAAAAGGTGAGGGTCAGTGTGACGATGGGGGCGGGAGCTCGGAGCTGACTGATAGAGGCTCGTCTACATTGGGCTCAGAGTGTGGGCTGTACTCTCAGCTCTGTGCAGAGGTGTGTGAGCGCTGTGAGGCGGCTCTGCACGCCCGGACCTGCCCCTCCAGCGCCTCTGTGTGCAGACATTTGGTGAAGGCGCACAGCTGTCCCACCCTCTCGGGGGCACCGTTGTGCCCGCACGCAGAGGGCTTTTGGGCGGACAGTGGTACGCCTCTGGCCCAGTCGGAGTATGCAGACGAGGGCGACTCTTTTGTATCGGACAGTTCGGATCAGGTGCAGGCCTGTGGCAGGGCTTGCTTCTGTCAGAGCAGAGGACTGCCACTGGTACACTACTCATACAACATACCTCGAGTTAAGGACTGACAGGTTCTGCACTATCACAATAGAGACGCATCAAACTCAATGTGCCAACTACCGTTCAAAAAGACTACAAAAGCACTTAGGTATGTACTTACTGTGTAAACAGAAATGCAACCATTTATTTAAAGGGATCTCAAAGAGTGGTGGTATTAAGGACATGTTCTTACTCTAACTGAGCACATCACGTTACAGACTTAAACAGCAGTGAATCTGTTGCCACTGTGCCTGCCTCTGGATCTCATGTTGTCGTCAGTTTTTGTCAAAGACTCAGTTCGTGTTATAAGCTTTTAAAATGTTTTATTTGTATGCTTCTTGTTGATTCCTAAGCTTCTTCACCCCAAAATAATTTTTATTTGGATGTATGATTTTTATAAGTGAAATGTAGCACATGTATCATGTTTAGTCTGTGTGTGAATGTAATTTGAGGTGGTCTCTTTCGCCCCTTCGGTGGAGGACACTGTAACTTCAGCAATAACTTGTGTACGTCTGTGATGGTAATCAGCACAAGAATGATTTAGCTCCACGCCCTGGTCCATGAATAAACACCTCTAGTTTGGTGTAACCAAGACTAAGAATGTGATTAAAGTAGCAGATTTCACTGTTTGGCCACAGCTCCCATGCTCTGCGGGACATTATTTATTGTTGGAGCAGCAGGAAAGCCTGGGAGTATTCAACTGTGGAAATGGCCTTTACATTAGTACTCTAATACATGATAATTCAAGGGCAAAATTTAAAAAATGTTTAAAAATTATTACATGCAAAACAAAAAATATCTTTGGTTTATAAAAAGAAATAGATCAAGAATTACATCATCAGAAGTTTAAAAATAAAAAAAATTATCAATCAATCAATCACTAGTTAATCCTGTGTATACTATCAGGAATTTATGTGAGTGTTATCCCAGTTTTCCTGGTTTTCTGCTGGATGTGCATCAGACAGGCAGCTGAGTCAACAAGAAACAGGCCAAATATTTTATAATGAACTTTAATAACAAATCTTCAGTCACAGATAAATGCACAACCAATATTAGTATTACAGTAAGTGTTACAGTGAATGATGCAACAGCCTGAATACCCACTATCAAAACAATTTGATCAGGTGTAATTGGAAATGTTCCCTTTGATTGGGCCTGGCTGCAGGTTTAATGCAGAGAGTAGGGCTGCAGTGCGACAGGGTTTAGCCGGTGTTTGTAGAGCATGACTGTACACATAAAGGTGGGTGCGCCCTTTCAGCATGTATCCACAAGTGCACATCATGTGAGCGCTCAGGAATTTAGGCAATGTTCATTTGTAGTTCGTTCAATTCAAACTTTTTATAACCTGTTTAGGCATTGCATATTGTCCTGTTTTTCTGTTGATCTGATTCCAAATGTGTGGTGCTTGTAAATCTGACAGAATAAATGTAATCAAGAATGGGATGCTAAGTTAAGGAAGCTACCTCCATAAATGCATAGGCTGCGCTTTGTTTCATGGCTATTTGCTTTATGTTGATAAATGTACCATATTGTTTTAATTCAAATGTGGGAGGTTGTGTACTGTATACTGTGATTATTTTGTTAGCCAAAAAATAAACTATGAATTATTATTTTATCTTTTATAGATGGGATGGAAAGTATAAAATGTTTCACAGAAATTCTGTCTAAATTAATGTTTTTAGTTCTGTTATCTTTCTTGACAGAGATCCCCAGGTTTTTTGTTCTATTAAAATAATTTGTTCTAATTGTGAATAAAATAAATTTCAGAAATTGTGTATTTTAATATGTACATTTGTTATACTCAGTTGACCTATGCGTAAAAACACTGTTGATTGGTTTTGATTGGACCACCCAGAGCAGCCTTTCCATGGAGAAGTTACTACTCTGCTTGGAATGTTCCACAGTATGGCATTAAACTTATCTATCTTGCATTTATTCAATTACAGTTGATTTATTGCTCAAAAGTACGTTGGAAAACATGCATTCTTACAGTGAGCAGGGTTGTCTCTCCATAGATCTGAACTGGTGGCATCACTAGCTTGTCTCTATAGGGGTAATAGTATGGTAATACCATACTGTGGAACATTCCAGTGCACCTTGTACATTCAAAGTTATTACCTACCTTACAATGGCAATAATGGTGACTTAATTATCTTTGTTTTGTCATTTTTTGTTGTCAAGTATTTCACCCTTTATTTCAATGTCCTTGTACCATTTCCCTTGCTGTGTGGACTAATTGGCATAAAGTGAAATATAGCCTCCTTAGACCTCATTAAGGCGCACTATGAAACTTGATGAGGGGGTGAACCCTATAGCCTTGTGTATTTTAGCATTTGTCTGTGTCAAAACACCTGTAAACATAGACCCACTGTGACATGGGAGTTATGTGTGTTATTAGCAGCGGTCTGACATGTCCAAGGCCCATGCACAGATCCTTTGCAGCTGCATGTAGAGCGGCTATGGGAAATATTTACATGTGCGCCATCAAAGGGGGCAGTGCTGAGTGATAGTGGAGCTTCTGCTTTTTAAAACTCACCATGTGGTTCTCCTCTGAGCTATTTAGACCCCTGTCTTCACATCACACATTCCTCACACATTGGGCTCTGTTCAGGCTTTGTTCAATAAAACTAAAGCCCTCCACAACTCCTCTGGACTTCTGAGGATCAGGAAAATCTAGTTAGAGGTTTATGTGTAGCTTGATTTAGTAACATAATAGCTACGCTCCATAAAAAATAGCATTATAACCCCATCAACAACTTATGTAATACTGGGATGCTTTTTGACTTAAACGTTAAAGGTGCACTACGAAACTTTTCTGATGGGGGTCCACCACCTGCCTGTTTTCATATGTTACTGCTTTGCCTGGAATGTTCTACCATATGGCATTAAACTGATCCCATCGTATGATCTTATTACTAAAAATACCTTGAAAACTGGGCATTTGTACTGTAATCAGACTCATCTCTCCTGATCTGGCCTGGTGACCACATCTGCTTATTTCTATGGAGATAGATAAGTTAAATGCAATACTGGTGAATATTCTAGCCGAAGCAATAAGATCTACAAGGAGACAAGAAGGTGACTGCAAGGTGACTTCTACCAGAAAAGTGACAGTGTACCTTTAAAGAAAAATAATTAACCAGTTGTTAGTTGCATATTAAAAAAGCAAATACATAGCATGCTTCACTATTAAATGCTATTGAAAATGTTAAGAAGAACATTAGGAAAACCATGGATATAACTTTTTGTCTTTGAAATATCCCCATTTATTACACATAAACAAAAACATAGTCCAACATAGTCCAAGTTAGATCATTTTACAAGCTTCATTTTGTTAAATTAATGAGACATTGTACTGAGGGCCTGAGTAGCCTGTGATTGTAAATGAAGATAAATTACAGAAAAATACAGCAGAATATTGCACTCATCTTGCGAAAAACAAAAAACATACATTTTGGCAGAAGCTCGAGTGTCACAGATGAACAATAGACACAGAGTCCACAGTGACAGCATGCAGACGATCTCAGGCTGCAGACTCTTACTTCTTAGTTTCTTCTTTGGTGATTTGCGCTGAAAACAATCAACAGTAAATCAATTTTTAGATTTAAACATTGAACAAACATTACTGTACTATATTCAGCAATATTGAAATTGCAAAATCTATTTTTTACCTTCACTACTCCTCTAGATAGATTTTAAAAGGCACACTATGTAACTTTTCTGGAGGAAGATCTGCCATCTGCTTGTTTCTGTGGAGATGTTATTGCCTTGCCAGGGATTTTCCACAGTATGGCATCAAACTTATTTCTTTAATGTATTCAGTTATAGGTGTTTTTATTGCTCAAAAACTTGAAAAACATCTATTCCTACTGTAAGTGTGGTCATCTCTTCACAAATCTGATCTATAACTTGGCCTAGTGGCATCACCAAGGAGACGGATGCCATACGGTGGAAGCAATTACACATCCATGGAGACAAGCAGATGGTGAACCCTCCAACAAAAAGTTATATAGTGCACCTTTAAGATTAAGCTAGAATCCTACTGCGTGTATGCTTTACTCACGGCGCACTTCCAGTTTGCACTCCACTATGTCCTCCCCACTTGCGTTGACTGCTTTGCACATGTACACTCCTCCGTCGAAGGGGCAGGGCTTCCGGATCTCCAGGGTCAGCACGCCGTGTTTACTGAGCATCCTGTATTTGGGCTCTTGTGAGATGTCCATCTTGTTCTTGTACCAGGTGACTTTAGGCTGAGGGAGGACACGCATGTCAGAGATAATAGGCCTAACCTAAAGTAATATCTTATGGTATTTACAATCCTTCCTGCCCCGGTTTAAGTACTTAATAATACTATGTGTTGATGGGAGCATAGACAGTCGATTTACAAGAAGGGGCAACAACATTTAAACTTGTAATGTGGCTCTAAAGCACTGGGTGGATGTGAATGTGAATAAAGTGGAATTGTTGGGTCACCACATACTTGTCATTTTTCAGGTCACAATACAATTGAAAGAGCTGAAAATTAATAATTGTAAGAATTTTAGAAGCAAAAAAAAAGTCTTCAATCTAAACTACAAAACATGTCACAGTAACTATACTTCTTTCAGAATGTGTGTTTTCCACATACTAGAACAATGGTAATACATTAGACAGTGCAAATTAAGGATTTAGTTTTGTTCAGTAACGAGAACGATCACTAAATATTTTAATTTCATACAATTTCTTGAGGACATCCCTGCTCAAGGCTTGTTCTGTTTATTGAGATGAGGACATATTGAGAGCATGGCCTCAATTACTCATATAAATCAGTCTATCAGGTGAAAAAATAATTAGATTAATAGGGCATGTGTATTTGTACATGACCCACCTTTGGTATGCCCCTTACTGCACAGCTGAGCGTGGCGTTGTATCCTGCAATAACGGAGCGATTCACCAAAGGCCGCGTGAACTTCGGGGCTTCTGAGAAGTCATGCTCCTTGTAGTTGGGCGGCTTGTACTCAATACCTGAGGAGATGGCAAGTTAAGATCAAGTTGAACTGAACTAATTAAAGTGGGACTAAACGCCTAAACGGCACTATTACAGTCCGAATGAGCTGTTTAACTAGGAGGACGAAAAGGGATTTTTAAAACAGTTTTTTAGGGATAAGAGATACAAAGAGAGAGAGAAAAAAAACAGCTTCTGCAAGTCTGTGTCTAATTGAGCCTCTCATGACATCAGAGGCGTGTGCGTTTGACCCCAGCTGGCAACACTCACTCAATTTTTTTGCTGTGTTAGACCACAAACACCATGTACACAGTTAATTCCCCTCCTACCCCCTGAAGATTGCATATTAGGCCCACTTTAGATGTTTAGAATAAATAAATTTCAGACCTGTTTTCTGGATGTAAGCGCTGTCCTTCGTGTTGCATGGTTCAAGACTGAGGCCCACGAGGTTGGCAGCGTAAACACGGAAGATATATTCATTTCCCATAATCAGGTCTGATGCCACACAGTGAATCCGTCTGTACTGTTCGTGTATAGTGAACCACTCCTGAAAAAAACAATAGTCCATTATAATGTGTAATGTATAACCTTCATACATATTTTATTTTGTTTTGTTTTTTTTTGTATATTTATTCATATATTCATAGGATCTAGTTGACTGCCAAAGTAGCAAGGTCAAAGACTCAAATCAAATGCTCCTACATGGTCTATTTACTGTTAATATGCATACAATATATTACTGTTACATAGGTTAGTATTAAATGTATTGGCACTAACACTGTTTTTTAGTTCTTATATAGATCAAGACCATTCTAAAACTATTATGAAAAGGTCCCATTTTGCCTTATTTATGTAAATTATTTTCAGTATCAATCCTTGTTCAAATGACTAAATCTAGTTTTGATACTAGTTTTAATATGTTTACACCCTCATGAGGAAAATGTGTATAAAACAATATTCAGTAGCTCACTGTTGTACATTGGTCATACAGTGTAAAAGATCTGAGAGACCAAAGGGAAAAGGCTTGTCATGACAGCTGAAGTAAATGCAAAAAAGAACAGATGGACAGGTATCCACACACAGTGGTGTCTCCTTTTAATTGGTAACTTGATCATGTTTTTGTCTGTGAATGAAATTAATGAGCTCTAATGACGAGCCCAGTGGAACATGAGAAGGAGTCGTGCTGAGCGGAGGAACAATGGCGGACGTCAAAGTGCACTAAGTCGGGACATGGCCAAGGCCCAGGATAAGATTAGCACATTCTTGGAACTCGAGGTGCTGCATAGTGGGGCTGGGCCTGTGTCACTGCTGCACATGTGATAAAAGTACACAGTCACATGTTCGGAAAATTGTATTACTTTACTTTTGTACTTTTGATAACAGTCATTTTAATGCACTATGTAACTTTTGGTTACACTAACTGGTGGGGAGGCTCACAAGTTGCTAGAGATTTTATTGCTTTGCCTAGAATATTCCATTCCTTGGCCATAAACTTATCTATCTCCATGGAGACAAGCAAGTGGTGCAAACTGGCCAAGTTACAGGTAAGAGCTGTGTAGAGGCGTGCCCGTTCATATTAAGTACATGTTTTTAATGTATTTTTGAGCAATAAAAACACCTGAAATAGATGACAACCATCCACCAGAAAAGTTGTATAGAGTAAATGCATGGAAGAACTTATGACTAAAAATGGACTGTAGGTAGATAACTTCACATTGCATTAAATACAAATACAGTAATTACTTAATTACTAGTTATCACAGATTGGTAAACAGTGCACCACATTGTGCTTGAGGTAGGAATGAGTGTAGTGTAAAAAGTGTGTTATTTATTCTTTGTGATTTCAAAAATGTTATGAACGGTTATTCATACTTCACTATTCATTGCAAGACCTCACAAAAAAATATTATATTCCCATTACCGTACCATTGTCTTTTTGTCTGCTTTCTGAATTGTGTAGCCAGTTATTTCACAGTTGCCGTCATCTTTTGGCGGCTTCCACTCCAGAGCAGCATTAAAACCCCAGACATCCACTATCTTCAAGGCTTCAGGAGGTCCAGGGAGATCTATAGAAAGGAAGGAATATTTAATTTCTCAGACAACTAACTTGAACTTTGTATATTATGTAAAAGTAGTGTTTCGTACCAACTATCTGTAGCGTGACTGTGGCTTTATCCTCCACATTTTCAATCTGCACCTGGAGTTCATATTTGCCCGAGTGTTTCCTCTCTGTTTTACGGATGAAGAGGATGGTGTCAGTGTCACTGTTTCTGACATTGGCCATTGATGAAGTCAGTGGCTCTCCATCTTTTGTCCATGTAACCACTGGCCTGGGTTTGCCCTGTATTGCATATAATATACTTTAGAATTAAAATGTTTATTATTTTTTAATACATTAAACAGAACAAATACAGGAAAAAGACTAAATAAAAAACAAGACCTGTAGAATTAACATAAAAACACTTAGGCATTTAAATATTTTTCATGTAATACACTTTGTAAAAATCACAAGAAGCTGATATTGAAAATGACCTTTAAAATGTTACTTGCTGTTTATCTACTAAGCCAAGTGTGCTTGGGTGAATATTTTTAACACTGAGTGACATCAGTTGCACAGATGTGCTGTGATGTCACCCAGTAAATCTTTTAAAATGTATTCTCCAGACTCCATTCACTCTGATGACATTTTAAGGGATCTACAGTAAGTTGTATTTCAAATGGTTGGAGCTGACAGCTAGCCTGGCAATGACAGTATGCACTCATTCAGTTGATCTTATTTTGGTCTTCAATTAATTGGGACTTTGACCAGTATAGTGTGTTGTTTTATTAC
Organism: Periophthalmodon schlosseri; assembly: GCA_000787095.1. Lineage (NCBI taxonomy): Eukaryota > Metazoa > Chordata > Actinopteri > Gobiiformes > Gobiidae > Periophthalmodon > Periophthalmodon schlosseri. Next base: position 43,529 of record KN486522.1, read on the forward strand.
TTTACCTGAAACGGTATCACAAGATTGACACATTCTCCAACTTTCTTGATTATAGTCTGGCGGAGATTTCTGGGAAGCCAAATCTTTGGTCGTTCTACAAATACAGAAACACACATAAGAAAGTGAAGGAGAACCATCAAGCCTATAAATGTGTCCAGTGTACTGACGCATTATCTCCCTGATGGTGACAGGTTGAGCCAGAGTGGCAGGGGCACTGGGTCCTGCCATGTTGTAGGCCCGCACTCGAAACTGCAGCTTGTCCCCAGTGGTTAGACCCCTGACGATGAGGGACGTCCTGTCTATCAGACCCTCACTGGCCAGGACCCACTCATCAGCTGTAGCACAAACATATACAGTGACAAGCCGCTGAACAAACATGAGGGACAGATGTGAGATGGACTTTGTGTTTTGTAATTGGTTTGATTATTTGATATATACTTGAAAGAACCAGAAATATTGATCATATATTGATTGATGCTCATCCTCTGATCTGAAGGTTGGTGGTTTCAGTCCTACTCGCATCAGTGAATATTGTTATGTCATTGAGCAAGACACTTAACCTGCCTCACCCCCAGTGTCTGTGTACACTGGTGTATAATAATAATAATAATAATAATAATAATATACATAAGACTTGTATTTCACTTTTCAAGATACCCAAAGACGCTTTACATGAGAAGACAAACAAAGACAAACAGAAGAAACCAAAAAAATTAATGAAAGGTGGTTTGAAAGAGATGGGAGAATTGTGTGTGAAAGCATAAGTAGTTTCTTGATGTAAAGTGCTCTGAGTGATTGATTGTAGAAAAGCGCTATAGAAATATAACCATTTAAAATATAGATTCAAAATTAAATCTGCTAATTATTGTACTAAAATAACAGGATTGTTGTATTCAGGGCTTGTATTGATTTTAGAAAACCACTTTTCAGACTTCAAAAGTAATTCTTGATGAAAAGCAGAGGTTGTCTGCAGCACTTACAGCCCTCCTTGCAATACTCGACCCTGTACCCCTCCAGTTCAGCCGCTCCGATCCTCTCGGGCGGACGCCACTTCAGAGTGATGGAGGTGTCACTGATATCATCCACACTCAGGCCCACAGGCTCACTCGTCGGCGCTGCAAAAATATTTCAATATGTGACCAAAATAAGAAAATCCTCAACTTGTCCTGAAACCATAAACTGTTTGAGTGGAGATTCCAAAGCCATGGTCATTTCTGGTCTGTTACATTTGATCTTACATTACACAGCATCTACAAATGTACGTTTTAAATTAAAATACTTTTACAATTAATCATTATTGAATCAAATTTGAGTTGGTGCAATTATCAAATCACAAAGGCTGCAATTACTTTGATAATGGAATGTCCTCTGCAAAGAGCAAAATATCCTGTCTTTTGATTTTTTTTTGTTGAAAAATCTTGTTGTACATGTAATTTAGACCTCTACAAACATGTTCTGAAATGCATTGGATTCTTGTATTCAGTTCATATTTCAGTCTTCTCTCAGATGTTAATAATCGTAGAGTTATTTACAATGTGCACTCTGAATCCCCCTTTTGAAAACATACATCACAAATTAAACTGCAATTGCAGTTCTTCAAAAAAATTGCAGTTATTTTTTTCTTACCAAAGTTGTGCAGCTCTACTTTAATCACGTCTTTTTCTTTTCCATATTAATGAATGATATCAGAGATGTGTAAGGAGTTGTTGTAATTGTTAACAAATGTTATCTGGATCAGTTATGCTCTCTCCAAATTCACAGCACAATTCAAAACAGTGAGGACATTACATCATTACATGTAGTCAACAGCAGCCCACAGTCACCAACAGTCAACCATTTATCATTCTTGATGACAAATATCTTGACAATAAATGTCAAATAAGACAAACATCTGGAGTGTCAGTGGCAAGTTCCCCTACAGAAGTACTGTAGAAGTACAGTCGACACTAACTACACAGACATCAACACAAGTATGTGTATGCTGACTAATTTTATCCTGAAATATTTCCATGTTGTTCTCTTGAAAACAGCACCATGCTTGTAAAATATAGTGCACATATCAAAAACTATTTCTGATGTGGATAAATAAGCATTAATATATATTGGGCCGATACTAAAAGCATAAATGCTATTTTACAATAACAGAAACTATTATTTTTGACATTGGGGCAAATGTCTGTGACAATTTTATATCTTGTCTTATCCACCATAGTCTCATCAACCTCACTGAATCACCTTGAAAATCCCCCTGAAAGAGCGCCCTCTCCAGGTGATGTGCCTATTCTCACACATACACTGGTGTCTGTTGTAGAGACAAAACTCTAGTAGGTGGCCTTTGCAGCACTTCTGGCATCTCTATAAATATTACAGATACCAAAGATGCTTACCTTATCTGCCATCATACAACGCAATGACCATTTGGACAAATCATGTTGCATTCATTATCAGCAAGTGGACGTGAGACCACACAAGGCTCACTGATTCAGACGCAATACAGACCTTTTTGTCCTTTGTAAAATCAGTACCTGCACATCTCTCAGACTGTTTGATATAACATTACATTATGTATTTATTTGTATGTTATTTTACTTTCATTGTATGTGCAATACCTCTACATGCTTTTGTTAGAAGTGCCATGTGACGGATATGTTTCTATACTGGATTGAGCTACACAAACAGAGAATTTGAGCCTGTTCAGTAGTGACCACAAGTCACCTGAACCTGTGGCCTGCAGAAACCTACACCGTAAACACAACAGAGATCCCCATCCATCTTTAAATGACCTCAGAAGCTGTATAATGTAACTGTATCTTCTCCCTTGAACTGTCTATGTACTATTTTAAAAAGGATGGTATATCCTTACCCACAGGTACAAATGGTTGTGAGGCAGGGCTGTGGCGGGACATGCCGATGCTGTTAACAGCATACACTCTCATCTCGTACATCACTCCTTCAATCATCCGCTTGGCCTCGTAGGTCGTGTCAGGGTAAGGGTCAAAGTTCAGTCTCATCCATCTGTAGCTCTTGGTCTTCTTTCTTTCCAACACATAACCTGTAAAAAACATGTTCAATTTCAGTGAACTGACAGAACCATGTTATGAAAACATTCTAGCAGCTTGTATGAAAAATGTTTTACCAATGACAGGCTGTCCGCCGTCAAAAGCTGGAGGATCCCACTGAACAACACAAGAGTCTTCTCCTACACTGAGGATTCTGGGAGCCTGAGGTGGATCAGGCACATCTACATAATAATTAGAAAAAATACTTTGTGTATATACTGTGTATATAGGACTAACTACTGCATATATGTAGACCTGTAGTTATTACACCATATCAAATCTATGTATGTCTTATCTTATTTTTGCCTTACCAACAACTTTGACATGTACATCCGCTGTGTCCTCTCCCGCTGGGTTTCGGACCACCACAGAGTAGACGCCCTCATCCTGCCTCTCAGTTCCTTCGATGGTGAAGATACAATGGCCTTTGCTTGTCTCAACATGAACCCGGCCATCTCCCTCAGTTAGAACCTGAAGCGTGTAAAAGATTTAGTCTAAGAATGTACTGTACACTATCTGTCATCTGTCGAATAAATGCTATTACCACACTGGCACTGGGGCAATTTACATCTGTTTTGATGTAAAGATGATTAACAGATATAATCATGCACTGAAGAGGGCATTATATAAGCTGAATTGTGTGTCATGTTCAACTCTAAAATCTCTAAAAATGAGACATACTTAGTAATTACTTAATAAGTAAGTAAATCCTAACCCCTTAATTAAGTAATTACTAAGCCTGAATAATTCTTAATAAACTACTTGTTGATTGTGAATTAAGTCTTTCTTCTTGCTTTAGTAAGGCTTTAAATAGTGTAGTTATTATAAAGTGTTACCATATTTTTCTTTTTGAATTGTATGAATGATTTAAAGCTACCATTTGTAATTAGGTTGTCTGAACCGGCCCAGTCAGCTTTGGCCTGGCAAAAGAAGACCAGAGAACAGAGGTGAGCCTGAACAAAGGCCAGGTGAGGGGGGCAGGTTTCATATCTGCTGGTAAAAAAAATCTAATAAACTTACATATGGTAGCTTTAAGACTCACTACTAACATGATACTTACAGTGTAGTTTCCTTTGTGAGCGAAGCAATCTCAGGACATGCTCCTACTTCTCACTGAGCAACAGGCAGACACTACTTTGAGATGTTACTGTGTAAGACATGCATGAATTCATGCTTTTTTCTCTTCGTTACAGCAGAATTATACCATAGAGCTGTTTTGTTAAATACTTTTGAAAAAAAAAAAAAAAAAGTAATAAATGCGTGAACATGCCCTAAACAAGCCAGTGCTCGTTTAAAAGGTCATGCACACTTACTTTTCCATCCTGCACGGTCCAGGAAGAGGCCTTCCCTGCTGTCTCTTCTCCATCAGCTTTTACAGAACTAGCCTACATTTGAGCAGAGCAAAGCAGCAGAAGCAACAGAGAGGACATCAACCCTCTCATCCAACTAGCCTCCCAGCAGTTAGTTGCATTGCACTGGCCAGCTCAAAACAGCCAAGAATACATGCAGATAAATACAGTGGCTTGGGTGGTCATCTTATAACAGAAAGACTGGTGGTTCAAATACTGTGCTAGTCAGTTCATTCTGCCCTCATGTTCTTGGGCAAGATGTCCGGTTTCCTGTGTGAATGTGTTGTGCGTGATGAGGGGTGGCTGGAGTTGAAATTGATGCAGAATGACAGCCACATCTCTATGTCCAATACTTGACTCAGTGTGTCAGTTTGTCATGACTATAAAACGTCAAAAACCATTTGGACTATTACAATTACTGTAACTTAAAGGAGCACTATGTCACTTTTCTGGTGGAGCGTCCGCTACCTGCTTCTCCATGGAGATCTTATAGCTTTGCCTGGAATGTTCCACAGTATAGCATCAAACTTATCTTGCATTTATTTAATTACGTAGTAGTCTCCACAGATATGACCTGTAACTTAGCTTGGTGGTGTCACTTGCTTATATCCATGGAGAAAGATTTAGCTTAATTCCATACTGTGAAACATTCTAGGCAAAGAAATAACATATTGAAACAAGCAGATAGCGGACCCTCAACCAGAAAAATGACATAGTGCATCTTTAAATATAAATATTAGTTTACATTAGATTCCATCAAATAACGATAGAATTGATACCATATGATCTCAGCATGGCCTTAACTTCATAAATGTTGGGCTGTACCTCACAGTGTCAGTGTTTTACCTTTTCCCCCTTGGTCCAGATGACTGTAGGGGCGGGGTCTCCTGTGATGGGCACGTCTAGTCGCAGTTTGTTTCCAGCCACGACTATGATGGTGGACTCAGCAGTGTGTCCCATTGTGTCTAAGTGGATCTTGGGAGGATCTGGAAAAATAATTCAACAACTGACAGCACATATCAATCTTAACAAGACTTTTATTTAGTCCTGAATGTGATTTGTTTACCTTGGCGTGGCACATAATCAATCTTCACCTCTATGAGAAAGAAAATGGGTCACCGTCATGTTTATTTGTACAAGGGGAAAATGGAAAAATGAATGATTTTGTAGGAAAATTTGATCTAAATTACCAAGGAAGTTCAATTTGGCTGATAGGTTGAAGGCGTGGCCGTCTGGCACAAATGTATAGTCTCCCTCATCCTCAGGCTTCACATCATCAATGGTGAGTTTGTGGATTCTTTAAAATAAAAGCATAAGCTTTATATTACGTTAGGCATAGGTGGGTAAAGTAGCTAAGAGTAATGTTATTTCAAATGATTCATATACAATAAATAAATAAATACATACATACATACATAACTAAAACTCAAGTAACAAATAACCAAATTCAACACTTTTCTTTTTGAATAAATGTATATCAGCACTCTATAGTAGTACTCAAAAATATACAGAAAAAATAAATGCTATAACATATAAGATGCACATTATATCATGACTTATATTTGTAAATTGTGTGTGTATACAGATGAAAAATGTTCTGTTACCTTCCGATATGAGATATATTAATTCTTGCATCAGCTTTGACCTCCACACCATTTTTGAACCAGGTTCCTCTCACATTCTCATCTGAAACTTCACATTTAAAAACAGCCTGGTCTTTTGCCTTTACCGTCAGATCTGCAATGCTCTGGTACACCTCCAGCTCCTTCTCTAAAATGGTAGAAAAAACAGACTTACAATTGTGATAATGCATTTTCTATAGACTGCAGAGGCACACAATAATAATAATAATAATAATAATAATAATAATAATAAAATGCAATATGATCAAGTGGTGTGGTATATGGGTAGAGATTAATGTAGATTATTGTATGTGGGAATGAAATGGCTTTAATATGTTCTGTTGAGATGTGTTCATTATCCTGCTGCACCTTTGTGTGTTGTATCTTCGCAACTAACACAAGGGGTGTAGTTAATTGGATTTATAGCAGAAAATAAAATAGGAGGATATGAATGCCAGATGTAGCAAGAGCCTTGAGCCAATACTGAATATTACAGGAAATAAAATACCTAGAGTTATTAAGTTATAACAAACAAACAAACTGCTATCCAAGCAAGATAGGCCTCTGCATACTACTTGCAAAGGTTATAGGAGTTTTGCATTCACAAATCACACTCATCAAATAACAAGAGACTGGCTTTTGTTAATCCCTGCAGAGCAGTAACAAATATATTTGGCAGCTCTTTTTTGTTTTTTTTGTTCATACATATTATATATATTTTTAACTGGGCCAACAGAGGAAAAAATATTATTACAATTAAATGTGCGTTTACTTCCATGAATTTAACCAGATAAAATTAGATACATAATTAATAAATGAAAGTATAAGCTAACATAACACTTACAAATATTTAATGTCAACTTAACAATATTTGTGATATTATATTTATTAATCATAGTTTCTCTATATCTACAGATAAGTGGTTCAGTTTACAGCAGCCCTGTCAGGCTGGATATGAGTCACTCTGAGTGACTGTGTCCTATAGAAGCAGCATGCCTGCAGTGCCAATGCAGGTGCTAGTGATCGGAGAGGGCTCCGGACTGAGCAGATATGTGTGGTGTGTGTATGTGTCATGTGCGTATGTGTCGTGTGTGTGTCAGGTGTGTATGTGAGCACATGACTGACACTTACCCTGAACTATGAGCTCTGCCACAGACTCGCCGCCGTTCGTCTTAACCTTATAAAGGCCACAGTCCTCTTTTGAGGCTTCATTTATAATCAGGACGTGTTTACAGCCATCCTTCTTGAAGCGATACTTGAACGACTCATCTCTGGTTAGCTCCACACCATCCTTCTCCCTGCATAGTTAGGTACATACTTATCTGAATACTGCTTATTCAAAGGGCAAATAGTACAACTTCACAACACAGTTTAGCAACGCACTTACAAAAAACTTCATGCTACACATTTTTTCTTCTCAGAAGAAAGGTTAAAATGATGACCTTTTCATTGGGGTAATAAGTTAAGAGTTGACCTTATGGGCGAGTGCAGTTTGTCACAGTGCTCTGAGCACAAATGTCATCTCTGAGTGCTACTGTAGGATACTCCTGAACAAACAGGTGTGGCTGCTCTTGTTGATTAGACTTAATGTGTAATGTGACATTAACAATGTGAGCATGTTAAGAGGCAGCACCTATTATTATATTGCACATTTCTGCTGTGCTGAGTTGCTAACTATGTGGTATTTTAATTTACGAGCTTGTTTTCTACATGGACAAACTTGATTTAAACTTGTTTTAACTGTTTGAATTTCAGTTACATATTATCTATCCTCTGATTGGTCAGTAGACACTGATATTGACACTGTAGAATTTTCTTACTGACTGTATCTCCTATGAGATGAGTGCTTTCTAGCACACAGCTTAATTAAAAATGACCACTTTTCTGACCATTTGACATTGGCTCCTTCCTCAGACACCACACACTCCAGCTCCACTCGTTCACCCTTCATCACCATCTGATCCTCCAGATTCTTCACTATTGTAACAGGGGGCTCTGGGCAAAAAAACAAAAAACAAGCAAGTCACAGACACATTTGTAAACATTTGTGTAGAGTAACTTTTTGGGTGGAGGGTCAGCCACCGGCTTGTCTTCAAGCTAAGAGGTTGTTATTGCTTTGCCTGGAATGATCCACAGTAAAGCTTGCATTTTTTTTCAATGCAGGCATTTTATTTCTCATAAATCTCTTTATGCATGCATTCTTACTGTGAACTGGGTCACTTTTACACCGATCTGACACAGAGACAGGTGGCAGAACCTCCACCAGTGAGGCTACATAGTACACCTTTAAATCCTGATGAACTAGAGCCTTACCTTTGACAAAGAGCTCTGTGGTGCACTTCTCCTCTCCCACCACACAGCTGTAGGCGGCGTCATCGGCCAGCGAGCAGTGGTTGATGGTGAGGTAGCGCATGTTGCCTACGCTCTCAAAGATGTACCTCAACAAGGAATAGATTACTTCACACACTATTCAAAGCTGTTATGAAAAAAACTTGAAAACTCTATAGGCAATCATTATATCAAGAAAATAACATATGTATTATATGTTTTTTCACTTACTTGCTGAAGAAGGGTCAAGGGAGTAATTTCAGACACCAATGAAAGGACCACAATGAACAAAGAAATAACAGAAAAGTGTTATTGGACATGAATCACTGAGAACTACATGATGTCTCACAAATACAATAACAAATCTTCCATTGATGTATTTATTTGTACCTTCCAGAGGGTTGAATTTCTTGCCCGTTTTTCAGCCATTTTACTTCTACATCTGAATTGGCAACTTCCACAGCTAGTTTAATTTTGTGTCCCTTTGTCACTTGGTAGGCAGGGTCCAACTTCTTAAGAAACGCTTTTAAAACAATAAACCAGATGTGAGCTTACATTCAAAGTATTGCTTATCTCCATAGAGATGGTATTGCCCAGTCAATGTGCTCTACCTAAGGTTTCACAATATTTCATTAAACTATCTTGCATTAATTCATTTATAGATGTGTTTTATTGGTAAATATACCCTGAAAAGCATGCATTCTTACTGTAAGCGGAGTCGCCTCTCCACAGACCTGGCGTGTAACTAGGACTGGTGGAGTCACCTGCTTGTCCCTATTCATGATTTTCAGATAAACAATCCCTCCTGATTGGAAGGACTTTGTGAGGATCCATAGAGGACCTTTTCCCCATTCAAGATATATTTTTTTGATATGAATTGCTTAATTTCTATGACCACGGTCAGTTGCTATAGCTTGAAACCCGTGAATTGAGAAGTTTAATGCCATACTGTGGAACATTCCAGGCAAAGCAGCAACATCTCCATGGAGACAAGCTGGTAGTATACTACACACCTGAAAAGTTACATAGTGTATCAATTTTCTGTATTAACCTTCACTCTTCTTCTCCTCCTTCTTCTTCATCTTCTTCAGTCTCTTGAGCATTCCTCGGAGATCTGTGATGCCGTACTGAAAGGCAATTTTCTCGTATTCGGAGGGAGGAGAATTTTTGAGGATTTCCCAAATGTCCACATCCGACTCTGTGTGCACCTGCACAGCACTGGATAAAACAATCAAATTCAATAAAATTGCATTACTCATGTATTGTCTATGCATTAATAATTTATTCAGGCAAACAATGCAATAATATTTGTTAGTGAGTAAAACATTTAATACCACTTTATTTTCTTAAATGAAGTACTTTTCCCCCCTTTTTTGACATCGGAGGATATGCAGTACCACACCTGTCCACTAGATGCTCCCAATTAGGTGATTAACTACTAAATGGCACAATAACTGCTGACATTTCTAAAACAGTGATTTTTCTGTTCACCCACAATTTCTTTTTATGCAAGAATAAAATTGATTTTTTGCTTATAGCTGACGCTTACCGATTTGAGGATTTTAGGAAACTGCTGCTCATTCAGAAGTTGAATCCAAGATGCAAAACAAACCAAATGCATTAAACCACAGTAAATTAAAACAATGACAAAACAATGAGCGCACAGTAAAAAGAAACTATTAAATCTCCAGCACAATCACTCAGATACTGCAAAAAGTAAACGGGGCATTTTGCATGCAGGGACTATTCAATAAAGGGATTAATGAAGAAAAACTATTACTTTAGTTTATTAAGTGGCAATGCAGGTACAAAGAAAAAAAGGTTTAACAGTAGCCCAACTACCAAGATGTAGGTCTATGTGAGTGTATGAAATCATGAATTCATTTGGGTTATGTGCTGGTCCAGGGTCACACACATTTCCATAGCTGACACTCTGATTAGTGGTGTGGAATAAAGGGAACTTACTCTCTGAGTCCACAAGAGCAGAACGGAAACAAGACAAACATAAATGAGCACATCTCTGTTCATAGGTAATTAATGATACTTATATTATATTATATATTGTTCACTGACCTCTTTTTTAACAAAGCGCTGAAGTCCAACTCTCCCGAGTCTTCTTTTCCATCTCCACTACTGCAAAGACGTCAACATTTCAAAATGTTAGTCGGGAAAATAACCTACTATTTTGGCTGCTGCGGATTCAGCAACGCGACAAGCAATATTATTAGTCTGATTAGCATCTGTTAACGCTTTGGGAGTGTCAGGAGTCAGAAGCTAGTTTTAGGTAAGATGGGTTATTTTGAACTTTGTTTGAGATCAGTCTGTCTATCAATCAATTAATCTGTTAAGCCCATTAATCTAATTTAGTTTGATGACGCATGAGGATGTTGTTTTTCTTTCTGATTTGCTAAAATACATTAAGCTAAGAAGTTAAAGCTAAGTTATAAGCACAAAGGCTACAAAACACAAATGGTAAAAAGGAAAGCGTGCTCAAAATCAGAATATGATTCAGTAATATATCCTAAAAATGATACAGCAGATTCAGACCAACAAAGTTCTAGTTATTGCAAATGTAAGTTTGGGTCATTTGTGTAAGTGACACAACACAATACTGATGCATTTCCTCTGGTGCAATCATGTGGAAGAATGTCTTGAAATCACTATGATGGAAATTTAAGTATAATCATTGTGAAGTTGTGAAGAAAACATTCTTATCATATGTCTTTGTGTAAATGCAGAAACCCAGACAACATGTGTGAAGGCTGTCCCCATCCCACAGGAAAGCCTTTGTTGTCTTAGCTGTCCTCAGGTGTAAAAGTTCATTATCTCATGGGTGTGAAACAAAAGTCACTCTGCTTTGAAATGTATGTAGCTTTGTCATTCTGGTATAAATACTAAGAGCTCAGAGACCCGGGGGGACTAAGGACCGGGGGAGAGATGCTCTAGGAGAGAGACTTGGGATGCCGGGAGGCTACCAGTCTGTGGCCAGAGCAGGCCTGGGCCCTGTTCTGACCGTATCTACTGTACCAAAGAATAAACCTTTTTTGTATTTCAAAACTCACCAGGCTTCACAAATGGGTTACTTTTCATCTACAATTGTAATTTTTTCCACAACAGCACTGTGTCATTTCTTGGCACATAATGTATTTTCAGTGTCCTCAAAGCAGTCACACTAAGATATCAAGTGTGCATCTACTTTGCTGTTTAAATTGAGATTCAGAAGTGAATCATTGCAGAGAGCATGTGATTTCAGATTACAGATGTGTAATAATAATTTATTTACAGCCACTGTGATCTCACTTCACATACACACTTCTCAAATTTAAACATGAATTTTAAAACTTTGTGTCTTAGTTTTTGACTTGACGTCAGAGAAGAAATAGATTGCATTAAAGTAATCCAGTTTTCTTTGCTCTTTCGACAGTCAGATTCATCATCAGTGAAGAATCGGGATGAGCCTCCAAAGCCCCATTACCTTGTCGAGGCTCCACTTCTCTTCTTACCGCCCTCATTCCTGATAGGTCAGCATTTACAGTTATTCTACATATTATTGTTAAGTGCCCTTAGTTTGAACCTTATGTAGTCCTCAAGGTAAGGATTTGCCTACATGGACAATAAAGATAAATCTGCCCTCCACACTTGACCCATCCTTACCTCCACAAACTGGTGAGTTCAAATTTTGTAGGTTCTTATTTATCCAAGAACTGACTTGATTTGAACTGAAATTACACGGGTATGTTCTCACTTGAATAAACACCATAGCAAAATTGTGACTAAAACGGGACTAAAACTTGACTAGACCAGGGCTAAACTTGGACTAGAACAGGACTAAACTACATCTGCATCAGAATTAAACTGGATTCAATCAAAGACTTAACTAGTGTGAACACACCTTATATCAGAACCCAGGTCTATACCAAAAACTATGTGTATTCATTTTCTAACAAAAATGTCAACTGTGGCTAGCACCTCTATCATCTTCAAACCATAAAACAATGAGGCTTACGTTCGCCTAAAGGCTGCTCTTATGTCCAAACCATCAGATACACCGGCCTCTGAAAAGAAAACCCAAGCTTTTTAATATAATGTAAACTTATACTGTAATATTTTAAAGTATCTATTATGAAAAATGAAATCACCCACCATGCACAGTCAGATCAAAGTTACAGCTGTCAAACTTGTCTCGTGATGAAACTTCGCATCTATAACCTCCAGCATAGTTAGCTTTAGCTGCAATGATTTGCATCTCAAATGTATAGATCTGTAATCAAATAATTAAAACAAATTAATGTTATTAATTGCATTTTTAACCTCTTAATCGCTTAAAACATAAAACATTTGGCATACTTTACTGTTGCGATCATAAGTCTCCTTAAGCTGCAGATGTTTTCCTGATTTGCTGGCGAGGTCCATCCACTTTCCTTTGAACCATTTTATTGTGGGTTTCTTCAGCAGAGATGTGGCATTCACTTTGGCCACAAACGTGATATTTCCTCCTGTAGCACATTTTATAAAGGTTTAATAATACATAAACAACTTCACTTATTTGATATTTATTTATTTATCTTCTTCTTTAATGCTTCTGATATTTTGTCTACTCACCTACAGTGACCTCTCCGGACTGCGGTTTCTCAGTGAAGAGGCCTGTCAGGTCCTGTCTTGTGTCGGGAACCTGCCCATCTGCAACAGGGGAACAGCAGGTAACACAAAATGCCAATACAGGTAACAGTGTTCACTTTTTCCATAATTATAAAACCACATGCACACAATATTGAAATTCACAATCAACAATTCTTTTCTATTATATGTTAAGGTTATAATATAACCTCCGCCCTCAGCTGGTGGAGCATCAGTTGTTGGAGCAGGGGTCTCATCTTTCTGGGGGGCAGCAGGGGCAGCAGTGGGCTCTGTGCTCGGCTGCACAGATGCATCGGCAGGTGTCTCGGTAGCTGTCTCAGCTGGTGTCTCGGCAGGTGTCTCGGCAGGTGTCTCGGCAGGTGCGTCTATAGGGGGTTTCTCCGGGGCTTCAGCAGGGGTTTCTGTAGGGGCTTTGGGAAACCAAAAACACAAGAAGCAACTGAGATATGTTTCTACTCTCCTATGTTGTCATCAGGTGCAGTTCTCACTATAAATAGATCAAAAACACACTATATAACACAGTTTTGCCCCTCTCCCAATTTTATAGAAAAAACATTGCAAGAATTTTATGATAATGAATCTTAGCATTTTGTATTTCCATCTCCCTTATATTAGTATAGCAAACTTGCCCAGACTGTCACATACAATGAGCGTTTGAAGTGACATGCACATACTATTAATGATAGATGCTCTCATTACTGTGAAAAACTTGCTTTTATCACTAGTGTGTTATCTGGTGTGAGCGTCTTGTTGACTGATTTTCCACGCATTATCGGCCGCCTCTCGTGGCCGTCCTGAACACATGAGGAGTGCCGGTTACTCAAGAGGAAATAATGTGCTGGTGTGAGGCCCAAGGTCATCCCGCAGACAGAGGGTGGCAGTGATAGGAGCCACAGACAGCTGCGGCCCGTCGCCTGTGCTCTGTGGACCACTCGTCTGGAGCCTTTCTGAGAGATTTATTTCCACCTTATCAAATCCAAACAGCACAAGTGTTCTCAGCGACTTAGTGGAGCAGAAGTGGGCTGTTGCAAGGTTGGAAGGAGTGACAACGCAAAGACATCATATAGAAACATTTAGGGTCAAAGTTGCTGTGTCTTATTTTTTTACATGCAGTTGGGTAAAATTTTTATTGCCCCAGTACAGATATATCGTAAAAGCAGCTCTTGGGGTCAAAATAGTCCGCTTTGTGCTGTCTGCTTCAAATGTTTTTATTCGTCTGGAAATCAGGAAGTCTGCTGTTAGCATGCTAATTGTTGTTAGCATTACGATTACGTCAAAAGTCTGCTCTGGTCTCTGAAAGTTGTGACAAGCACCCATACTCTTCAAGGTGAAAATTAGAATGCTAGGAATGCGTTAGGAAAGTGAGGAATAACTTGGACCTCAAACCATTTCAAATGAACTCTTTTTCATGCCCTTAAGAGAGTAAAAATCAGGTACAGTGACTTTAATTTATGTTAATTTGTTGTTTGTGACATCATGAGTAGGCAGTGGTGGCATGGGGAAGTTGGTGCTTGTTGAACCATTGCTTCTGTGATTTTGTGCTCTGTGCTGCTGTTAACACGTGAGTGATAAAACTTGGCAGCATCAAAATGGCCCACCTGGCTGTGTGACAACTTTTAGGTCAAACTTGACCTTTGAACCCCCAGCGATCACTGCGTAGACATTGGCGTTGTCCGTTGTGAGATTGTTGATGGTCAGGGAGTGTTTATTCCCATTTGCAGAGATTGTGTATTTGTCACTGGCCACAATGTCCTTGGCGTTGCACTGCCATTTTACTTTGGCATCAGCCCTCTCTGTTTCTGCCTCGAAAACCACCGAGGCGCCCTCCGCTGCCTCCTGGGACTTTGGTTTCTTGGAGAAAGCTGAAACTGAGTCATGGATTCAGCCACACATAAATTATTTATTATTTATCGAGGATGTCAGTTAGTTACATATGAAATAGAATCTGTTATTGGTCGACACACAAAGGCTGAGAAGAACAACTCTTAGCAATTTAGGCCTAGGAGGCAGTTGATTTTTGAAAAAGGTACATTACCCTATTGCAAAAATAGAAACTAGTCTGCTCTTTAGTCTGCTCTTCCAAAAAAGAACAAAAACAAAATTACAGAACTCAAAACACATGTTACCATTAACATTTCCAACAGCAGCCCTCTTAAAACAGTGACAACATTTGAAAGCTATTTATTGCTTTTAAACAAGCCCTTGTTTTGTGCCAGCTGTTGACAGAACCTGTCTCTGCGATCTAATTAGCTGTTCAAAAGTTGATTAAAAACAAGCTTATATTTGTCAGTAAAATGCTTTGTACAACTACTCTGTTTACAGCCTTAATAAAGCACGATTGCATAATTAATCACTTAATTAAAGGGTCATGGTTAGGGCATTAATTAAGGAGTTACCAAGCTTGAATCATTCTTAATACACTACTTGTATAAAGTGTTACTTGTATAAAGTGTATAAACTAAATATATTGAGTAACAGAGCCATAATCGTATCATTAGCATAAGTAGAAATGCTAAACAAAAGTCGAGGTTACATGTTTAAATTTAGTTTCTATATGTACAGGCCTAATAAAGGAGCGTACACGCCTCAGGTATCCTTGTTGAGGAATTATCTGGGCTCTATTTTAGTTCCCCCGGAGACATACAAGAGTGATGTGCTCTGTCTGTCTGCACTCACTGCTTTCTACTGTTACACCTCCAGCTGTCAATCAATCACACCATTTCACCTTCACAGCTCCTAAATCTGTCAGGCACTGGCTTTTAAAAAGTTTGTAACGATACAGCAATAGTTATAGCAAAAATTATTCTTATCAAGTTAATATTTATAAACAGTTTGACTATAGTGACCTCAAAGTAGATGTGTTGTATTGATAGTTTTCAAAGGTGAAGTTTATTCTTCACTTATTCTTGAATATCTTAATATGCTTTATATACTATTCTTTATATTACTTTATACTACCAGTACTTCCTTTGTTATATACAAAAATATTAACTCAAAATTGCACAGAAGTCCAGCGTAAATAGTAAACTTGAATGCAACGCAATATCTTCTACTTGTAATTTATTACTAAGCTATGCAGACAGCCGTAATATAATTAATTTGATTATTCAATTACACCGCTACCACACATTGGGCATTAAGGATAATCTAGGCTTTGGTCAACTATGTTTCACAAATCCTTGACACTGGTCCCAGACAGAAGCTAGATACCCGAACTGCATTGTGCTAGCTGATAGGCTGAACTTTAGCTCTCAGACAATCCATTATTACTGCTGACTGAGAGAAAAAAAATAAAACACAGTCACAGCCTTGAGGTCAGCATTTGGTGAATGTTGTGATGCTTTAAATGCTTCAGGATCAAATATACGTCAGACAATGTTTCCAAATGGGACACATGAGCCTGTCCCTCACTGCCAAAGGATTTACATGAACTTTCACACCACAGGACATTACATTTACTACATATAAGTGAACTCTGTGTACTGGACATTCAAACATAAAACACCTGCTGCCCAGTGCAAAATGTAAGTTTTTAATTGTTATCACGTTCCCTAATCATTAGCTTACTCAGAGTTGTATTTTGATTCATTCATGTTTGAGTAATCCTATATTGTCCTGCATTCGAAGCTTGAGTGTTCCCGCAAATCTCTTTTTTCACCTATCCCCTATCTCCGCCCACTGCACTGGGCCATACATGTAGGGCTCAAAAATATCTCAAAGCCATTTTCAACAATAAAAACAAGTAAATGAAAATCTGCTGATTGCCACATTGAAATGCACCCGATTAGCTCTGCAATTTTGAACAGGAAGTCAACGGACCTTTGTCTATTAGATTTTTTTAGGACAATATAGTGGTTTGGAATGAGCAAAATGCAAATACATGATGTGCTTACATTATATTGTAATACAAACACTCTGAAAAAAGTCATGTTACCTACTTAAATAAAAAGTTTTAGTAAGCAAGTGAATTTCAAAATGTCCTGTAACATGTTCAAAAGCATTACACTGACAGTGCCTAACAGTGATGGGATAGTTCTTACCTGTTTTCTTCACTGGCTCTGGCATCCTGAGATCCTGAGCTGTCTCCGCTCCTCCGCAACGGGACGTCCTAAACAGATCTGTCAGACTCAGCCCTGAGCCTTTAAAGCAGCTCTTCCAAACAACACTCCCACCTTCAACAAACCATCCCCCCTTTTCCCCTTCATAACCCCCTCCTTACAAACACACACATTCTGGTTGTTTCTTGGGGACATTACACTGACTTACATTCATTTCCTGTGACCCATCCTAAACTTATCCATAGCCACTACTTGCCTAGCCTCAACCTAAACCCTAACCTTAACCTATTTTAACCCATATCTTTAAATCATGATGTTTATGTAATAATAAGGGATTTACATTATTTTCCCACGCCCCCTAGAATTGAGTGGATACAGATTTTGGTCCCCACAATGTGATAAATGCCCGCTCACACATAGTCACACACTGCATTGACTCACATTCATTTCCTGCAGATTGATCCTAACCTTAGCCATAGTCACTACTTGTCTAATCGTAACCTAAATCCTGACCTTAACCTATTTTGACCCATATCAGAACCTTAAACTACATTGTTGATCTAATAATAAAGCATTTACGTCATGGGATCTGATTTTTCTTCCCATAGGACAAGCCGGTCTCCATGAGGTGATACAGATTCTAGTCCCTAAATAGTTAAAAATACCTGGCCACGCTCCCTGGTCCTGCTTGTGATGTTATCCCAGTAGCAGCAGTGGCCCTCACCCCACCCTCGTCCCGCCTGACCTTAGCCTATATTCACTGTTCTCTCCTCCGACACCTCTGCTCAGTGACAGGCCTCTAGAGTGAGTGTATGGGAGACTGAGGTTAATTTTAGACCATTCATTTAAACAAGTTCTGTTACTAGCCTGTATCACCGTCTCTCACCCTCTAAATACAGACGGGGTGGAAAGTATTTGTACTCCAGTAAAAATATAGTTACATGACTCAAAAATGCACTTAATTATAAGTACTGCTGCCAAATTTGTCACCAATCCGAGCAGACTATGCAGTGTCATTATGTGTGTTATTCCTGGCTTTCAGGCAAAGGATTCCTTCCTGATTTGAAAGATTTAGACCAGACCTTTCACCATTCAAAAATATAATATTTTGATTTGAATTATGTTATTGTTATAACAACTGAGGACACAAATCAAAAAGGAAACCAGTTTCCTGAAACCCATCAACAGAAAGTAGCAGAGACAACAGTGAGGCAGCTGGGTATTGAGACGAATTTGACTTGTGTTGTATTCATTAAATCCTACGGTTTTAAATGTAACTACAATTACATGGCTAGAATTATACTCAATTACAAGTACAGGTTTAAAATCTGGGTGTGTTGTAAGCATAAGTGTCACATACAGTCAATGTTGTACATAATTTTCATTAAAAAGTGTATATAAATAAATGCTGAGCGTAAATGCTGATGTACGCTTACTTATTTCTAACATAATGCATTACAAAGCTTTGAGCACCTTTGTGGTGTACTCAGTATTGTAACCACATTACTGGAGTGATTTCCTCTGTTATCTTCATCTTCACTACAACAACTTACTTCCTGTCTGCATGAAAACTCAAATGTGTGAAAACTCCACCTATAGAGCCCTATATGTTGTTACATAGTCAGCAGTAGAATTTACTGGATAAAAACCCATAATATTTATTTCAGAAGTTTAACCCAAAGTTTAATTTGGTGGAGTGAATCATTGAGTGAGTCATTGTCATATACCATATATTTTTCTTTTGTTTTTAAAAAGTTTAGACTGACCACTATAACTTGAACTATGATAATACTTTGTATTTGTACACCATAGGTTTTCAAATGCTAAAATAAAACATGACTGTTGGCATGCTCCCTCACACTTGCTCCTCACATTGTTTACAGAGTGCTCATTAGAGAGTGTGAATGGTTGACTGCCGTGAACTGATGATATCTCGGCCAATGTCTCCCTGTAACAGGTGTTCCTGCTAGGAATTATTTAGCCTACCACACACACAAAGTACAACAAAATGTATACAAAACATACAATTTGCTAAATATAAGCCATAAGTTATTTAATAATAATATAATGTTAAAG